>PVMI01081902.1:0-15833 GCA_008528875.1 Aulacorthum solani
ACCTGCACTACAAACATATCATGAGTTTAATTTATTAAGATTGAATTATATTAGTAATTGCAATTTAATATTGATGAAATTGGCATACAATGTTTTATATAGTTCGAAAAGAATACAGATTTACAACTACTATGTGATGTATATCATAAGGTGACACATATATTAATAATTATTATTGAAATGCATATTATTAAAAAGATGACTGCTTTTTTTTATATCGTTGACAAACTTAAAAGAATATTTTGTTATTAACTAAAATTGATGAATACGTTTTAAATAATTAGCCAATTAACATAACATGGTTTGTAAAACAATTGAAATAGCGTGACGTTTCTAGCTTCTTAATACCTAAAATTCAATGTACATATTTTGATTTCATGTTACCTACCTTAATGCCTTTATGTAATTTTTTTCTTCAATAAGCGTAATTTACAAAACACTATATTAGAAACTTATATTAGCATGTGTATATCATGTAAGTTATTTTTTTTGAGATATGAGTAGATAATTCAGTTTTAATTATTACTAGATAATCAACATTAAATTACAGAATATTATATCTTAAATCCTAATACATCACAATGAACATAATTACATTTTTTAAAACATATTTTAAGTGAATTCTTGTTTTTAAATGTTTAAGTGATATAAGTCCTCAGCCTTACATAAAACGCACATAAAAAACATAAAATATTAATTCAGAGCTTAAAATATGAGGCAAGATATAATTTTAAATAAAATAATATAACGCTTTAGGCCGTTTCCTCCAAATAATGTCTATAGTGATAGGTGATTGGCTGTCTAATGTGTTAAACTAATATTCTATACTTGCGTGTTATAAATTATAATATAATAATATACCTATTGTACTATATACTTCCGACAAACCGACGATGATTGTAGTCAAATAAAATAAATATTTGAACATGAGTACATGTTGCACTACAGGAAATAAGATAATTTACCATATATTATTAAGAAAGTAATTTACATTTTTAACAATGATTGTCATAACAATATTTCGTTTTCGAAGAAATTGCGTTTAGAGCACATCACTTTTATATCAAACATCTTCGGACGGGAACCGTGTCAAGTGGTAAATACAAATCTCCCGTATATAATTTACAATTGACAATAATTATTATTGTTGTGTGCTGCACCTATCCAATAAACCAGTATCCATTTAGACGATTCGTTTCATGGCTGTAAGTTAACTATTACAGTTTGTTGCTGGAAAAATTTGAAATGTAATAAATCGTATTCGTTTAATATATATATATATAAATGTGTGATGATAAAAAAAACCATTTTAATTGAATTTACATCACTATCAATTAAAAGTGACTCGATTTACATTATCATTTGTCATATATGAAACTGTATAATAGGGGTGTGACTAGGATTAGAACTGAGATCTACCCTCTGCGTGGTAATACAATTTATATAAGTACATATACAGTGGTGTATGCAGGATTTATTAATAAGAGGGGGGAAGGGCTTAACAATAAATTACAATTTTATTTTTATTTTGTCCAGTTTAATAATTTCAGAAGTTTAGGTGAGGTATTTGAAAATGTTTGTACAATTTCAACTTCTCAACTTTCCTAGTAAGAAAAATACTCTGATCTTAAACTTGAATATTGGTTATTGGAAGCAAATTGGATCTATAGTTAGTAGTATTTAGAGGACAAAATTGAAAATGCTTGGTACTTTTTAAATTAAACGAAATAAACAAAAATAAATAAATGAAGATTTATTAAAATTGTTTGGCAACCTTGATTACACCATCTTTCCTCGGATTGTATTTGATTAATTTTAGTTGTTTTTCTAAAAATGCCTATATAAAATTATTTGTCCTATAAAAAAGCTTAGGAATGTAAAACAAGGTTAACCATCTGAACAGTTATTATAGCTATTTATAAATATTACTGATATTTAGCCACGATTATTTTTTATAAGCATTTAAAATTCAAATTTGACAAAACCACAATTAATTTGTAGTCAAAAATGTATAAAATAATACATTTGTATAACTAAAGCTTGACGATTTAATGCAATAATTTCCATACAAATAATTGAAAAAGTGAATTCAACCTTCCTAGGTATATATTATTAGTTATTGGCTATATCTAATCCAGTAAGATGTATATGAATTTAAGTCCTAGTGGACGACAGTTGAAACTTGATAAATATTTTTTTTAAAGTAATAATTATACTGGGGGGGGGAAGTTTCAGCCCGTTAGACCCCCTCCCCCAATTTTTCAAGAACATTATTATTTTTCGAGATTTAGCTGAGTGTTTACTGTTAAAAATAATCACTCAGTGTATTCTATTCAACTATTTAAGTCCAACGATCGAGTAATTCTGTTATACATATGACATTTCATACGATTATGATGAATGCTTGAGATTCATCTTGAAAATCACATTTAGTACTCCCTCCTCGGTCCTCACCAATAAGGCGACTCTCCTTAGATATCTACAATGTTGATTCTTCATCCTACTTTTGCAGGCAATGTGGGGAATAATAACAAGTTCATGGTGGCCGCGTATGTGTTCATCTATGGCTCTATAATCTATCGCACATAATTCGTTCCTCGTGAGGTAACTTTCATCTAAAATAAATTATCATTAAGAGGCGGAGCATTTGTTCTGATGAACGTTGGAGTAATATTGAATTCCAATATTGGTATGTAGTAAGAAAGAATATTTTTATATGGTAATACTAAAAAAAGTATAATAAAAACCAGAAAATCATTTTAGGTAAATTTTGTATAATATTTATATATATTATGATTGAAAATATACACACATAGCTATTGTCTCAAATATATATTATATAAAGATGTATATATATTATACACATAAATTATAATAGTATAGAAAAATAACAATAACTCGATAATTAAAAAACATACAATGTATTGTTTTGTGCGATTTTTTGATATCGCAACTTGGCATTATACGTGTTCAAATATATATTTATAGAGTTAAAAAAAATAATAATGTTATATTGTTCCTTGGCGGTGACGATAATAAAATAATAATTTACGTAAAAAATAATGATTTTCCTTAAAATGTATTAACTTATTTCGTAAACATAATAATATACTACATAATTTATGAAATCTATTCCTATCATATACTTATTATGTTATTTAATAAAGATGTTATTATTAGTAAAAAAAAAAATAATAAAATAATGTACACAACAACCTTACAGGAATAGTTTAAAATAAAATATTTAAACATACGCGTACGAAAATTTAATAAATAATAATAAAATTCTTTGTAGTAATAATAATAAGTTTAACAATAAGGTGTTGGTTTTTGTTTATCATAACATGCAAATTATATCACCGTATCAATAAAAGTAATTGACATAGTTTTCTTTTAAGCTCGTTACAATTTCATAATACATAAGTTATATAATAATATATTATATGGTAAGAAAAGCTCGTTTATTAATTCGGCTAGAACACGTTTAAAAACAGTGAAAAATTAAAATAGAAATAATGATAAAACTAGGTAAATAATATATAAAACAACGTGTGTTGACTACACACAAAAAAAAGAAAGGAAATGATAAAAAATCGTATACGTAACAATAATGATGTTTATATTTTTTATCAGGTGGCTCGCGACCCGGCGATTATTTCGATTATTTCTTTAATAATATTATATACAATATTACAATACACATTCAAGTGTGTATACATTTAATCTTTAATTTAGTAATTATCGTTAATTTGTTTTGGTTAAAAAAAAAATATATTGTCGTTCGGCAGCTCAGTCTTTGCGATCGTACACAGTAGTAAAAACGACGACGGCTGTGAGCACCGTCATCTACTCATCGTCTTTGTTGTTGTTTCCGCACTCGGGTTTGAAGTCAACCAAGGCGTGCAATTGTTGGGCACTATAGCTGAAAACAAATGAAAACACAACGTAAAAATACTTTTTATTTTCAATCGAAATCGTTTAATATTGTCTCGATGGTTTCTTGTCCACGCACGCGTTCATTGTATATATTATATGTATCATAAAATACTATCTAATCGACGAAATTGAATTAAAGATGTAAAAAAGAGTTGCAACTTGCGAGTCAACTCGTTGATGGATATCAAGGGTCGGTTGACACAAGGGGAATTAATGCATTATAGACTTCTGCCCGTCTACAACTGCAGTGTGCGACTTCACCCTACGAATCGGCTTCCACGTGATTATTCTTTTATGTAAGTGTAAACATATCCAACATAATATTATCCATAGATTTAAGCCGCAAGAGACTATCATATGAACAATCTAATACAAAGATGCAGCAACCAGGTTCTAAACATTCCATTTAACCTACTATAGGGACTGCAGGTCTTACACTAATGCAGAATTATTATAAAAAATAGATAAAATTGTGCAGCATTAACTTGCAGTTGTCTAATATATAAAATACATATAATACATATATCCAATTCATATACTCTAATTCCTAAGTCTTAATTGGGGCTAGGGTTTTATCAATTTCAACTTAGTAAATTGGGATCAACAAATAAAAAATAATGATCTCGGAAGGGTGGCAGATGTCTTCCCCGCACACGCGCTTGCGTTTGGTGTTATAGAATAGTGATCGTGTATATAATAATCTATTTAACGATTACCTGTAAGAAGATCACTATCGATATAATAATAGCTGGATTACCTATATACTTATATACTATATTCATTATTTTCGTCAATGTGAAAATTAAAATACTCCCACCAAACATCTATTATGGGTACCAACCCCTCCATTTAAAATCGTATGATTATACGAATTCATATTATATAGATGTTTAACAATTTTAAGTTTTTAAAAATTGTATCGACTTAAGACAATTCGGTTTAGTTGAAAATTACTATACTATATATAGGTAATAAATTATAGAGATAATAGGTAATTAATAAATATCAAAAATACAAACAATTTAATTACACTATAGGTAAGCAATGAAAATGTCGTAAATCGAAAAGCTCAAATGTATAAAAAGATTCATCTTAAATATATTTATTGACCATTTTAGGGCTAAGCATAAAGTACACGCATGAAATAGTGAAATACGCATTGGCAGATATACGATTTCGATCGAAATAATAAAAACACGAGAAATATATTATATTATTTTAGATATGTTGTATTGTAGTAGAAGACAATATGTTTTTAATACTAATATATAGAACTAATTAATAATTAATATTATATCTATGAGAGCTATATAGTTTCGAAATTTTTAGCCAGTAAAATATAATTATAATAGATGCAGTATAATAATAATACATTGCCTCTACACGTCGTTTTGGGCTGGATATATGTGTATCAGAAGCAACTCTGTGTGTGTATAAATACAATATTATAATGTAAGACATTAATTGTTCTTTTCTAATTAAAAAAATAACTTAAATACAGTAACGTAAAAAAAGTTGATCACAAATATTGTATAACTTATAAATTAAGAATAGGCGATCGTTTATTTATAGGTATATTTGTAAAGAATATAAAAATGAAGAAATCATTCCACAAACAAGCTATTTTTACTTTAAGTTATTAGGAGTATTTTTTTCATTAGCAAATAATATGACTGCCAGTTGGACTGTATACTTAATATGTATAGTTGATTGAAATAGCCACCTGTCAAGGTCGAAAACATAATAAGAATGATGGTTTAGTCTACAATTAAATTTATTTTTATTTAACAGCACACGCCAACCCCTTAAAAAATAATTCTAGCATATTCTCATTAAAAACTATATATGCTCAATTTCTAAGTTGCGAAATAAATATTGAAGAAATCCATTATAGGCTGCTGCAGTAAGGTCGCCGATCTATTCGAGATCAAGATTTCGATTCTTCAGAGTTAGGACTGTGACTTAAGTCAATCTATATAATATATACAATCTGTGCGCTTCACATACTACTTGTATTTTAATATAGTATTTACTTACCCAAGAAGGCTTTCGAGATCACAAACAAATTTGTACACGTATCGTTTGCCAGCCGTCTTATGTATGATGTTCTTGTCATAATAATACCTAAGACCACGGCTCAGCTTCTCGTAGTTCATTTTTGGCTTGTTCTTGCGCACGCCCCACCTGCGGGCTACCTCGTCCGGGTCCGTAAGTTTAAATTCCCAGTCGTCGCCCGTCCAGGAAATGAACGCCTTACAGGCGCGATCGGTCAATAGCTCCAACAAAAACTGCCACAACTGTATGGGGCCGCTGCCGGTGAAACAAGGACCACCGTCTGAAACGAAAACAGTTCATATTATATTATAATATGTATACTGCAGTATATACCAAGTGAAGTATTGTAGGTATCTTTGAGATGGAATCTCAGCATTGCAAGCATTTAAAGTCAAAGACTTGAACGAGTTTTTTTATACACTTGAGAAAGAATAATAAATAGCTCCAGAATAGCTTCAAATTGGCCCAACCCTCTAAAAAATGTTTGTCTTCAACAATATGGTACAATAATTTGTTTTACCATCTGAACAAGTTAGTAGTTAATTGTAGTACTAGAATAGCAGGGAAAAATGTATCTAAAATTATAATTGTGTGTATTATATAATATGTTATAAGCAAGGGGCAAAGGGCTAGCGGAGACCTATATTAGGTACTCGAAAATAACGACTACGCCTCTTTGCACCCTTTCAAATTTTTGTCTGCATACGCCGACTGAATAATATATAGACGAACACCGAGTTTTATATACGATAAACAAACAACAAATAATATATTATCTACTACACAGTTACGCCTATTTTTGCACGAATATGTTTGTCTAAGAAGAACAAACGCCGAAGATATGTCTTGGAACTATGAGCATGAACATAAATTATAATATATTATTATCATTACGTAGGCACAGTCGTCGTTATATAACACGATGTTACAATAGAGGCACGCGAAAAGGACGGGGCACTGGACCGCGGAAAACTGCAGTCGTTATGTCCGTGAGCCATAATCATGAAGTGCTAAGTCCCTCAAAATAACTGGTCCGTTTTTGAAATATATATAAATAATTGTAAACATGAAAAAATTTGATCGAACACCAGGAACCCACAACATTAAGTTTAGGGTGGTGAGACTGTGGGAGTAAAGTATAGTTTGGGTAGGGCGCCATTGTACTGAATTCAAGATGGGTAGAGCAATCAAGACGCTTCGAAAACTTTTCACACTGACACACTAAAATACTTGAGTTTGCACAAATAGTACGCACATTATACTTATGATATTTTAACACTAATATAGTACTCCGATTAAGAGTTTGTTAAAAACAGTATAAATAACCTCTCGGGGTACAGTCCAAGTCAAAAAATCACATTTTCACCATTAAAACCGAAGAACTTTTTATTACATAGTGTAATATCATTTTTATATTTTCGAAATCTTCAATCAAAAAAATGCTATATTTACATTAAAATTTGTTATTTTTATATGTTTCAAGTTTGAATAACTTTTGCTCAAACATCGTATCAAAAAATAAAAACAATATTTCAAAATAGCAATAGATTATTAATGGTGTAAATTTAGTTTTTTATTCATAATAGTATAACTGTAGCCTATTTTTGGTTTTATTATATGTTATACACGTCTACGCCTATATAAAGTAGTTAGTATACTGCCTATTTAAATCCACTTAAAAAGACATCGTTCCTTAGTAAATTATTAGTATCAAAAGCTGATAATTTAGAAACAGATACAATGAGTGCATGAATTGGAAAAAAAGAAGGGAGATGTAACAATATAAAAAAAATTAAGTGCATCCCAATATTTTTTATATCTTATAATATTTCTTATTGATTAGAATACACTTAAAAGGGGAACGTTAAAATATTTTTAAGATGACGCTACACCCGCATGTGTTGTCTCCGTCTTACAAACGTAGAACATAGGAAAAACTGTATTTGAGCGGGACAACTTTTCTCCCTCAGTATTTATAGAAGAATAATCAAAATTCCACAACGCATAGGTAAGAACTTCATCTGTGTCATAGCGTCATTATTCTGATAGCACAAACCAATCATTTTTATTATTAAATGAAAAAATAAAAAATAGTTTTTTTTCTTAAACTAATAACTTTAATTATATTTATGTAATAAAAAAATAATAACGACGCTATAATACAGATAAAGTTTTTACCTATGCGTTGTGGAATTTTGATAATTCTTCTATAAATACTGAGGGAGAAAAATAGTCCAGCGCAAGTACAGTTTTTGCTATGTTCTATACGTTTGTAAGACGGAGACAACACATAAGGGTGTAGCGTCCTCTTAATAAGAAATGGTACTTCCGTCTCCCCAATTTAATCATTGAATATAATATAAACAATGCATACTATGCATATAATATAATTGAAAACCACAGACAACAAACAACATTTAAGTAAATATTCGTTCGAAAGTCAACAGTCGTCCCTACAATAGCGAAGTTTAAATACAAACAATGGCTTACTTGGCGTATAACCAGTGATGAGCGGGGGAGCTTGTAACTGCAAACACGGTTTTATGTCAACCGACATATTGTTGTTGCCACCACCGGGCACCATCAAATGGTGCTGCTGCTGGTGTTGCTGTTGAACGTGCGGATTGTTGTTGTTATAATGGTGATGATGGAGGTGTTGCTGCTGCTGCTGCTGCTGTTGGTGATGGTGTTGTTGTTGCTGCTGTTGATGGCCATGATGATGTTGTTGCTGTTGCTGCTGCTGTTGCTGTTGATATTGCTGTTGTTGCTGGTGCATGAACTGCAATTGCAGAGCCGAATCGGCACCGGCCGCAGCCGCGGCAGCTGCCCAGTGATCGACCGCGGCCAGCGCAGCGGCCGCTGTGGCCGCAGAGGTCTGATGAGTCGGCCCGGTTGTGGTCGACGCGCCGTTAGGCACGGTTTGCGCGGCCGACTGGGACGGCGGCACAGAATTACCGGCTGTCAGATAAGGCGACGTAGTACCACCGCCGGCGTCCAAGTACGGGCTGCCGCTGGTTGTCGGATACGGTTGCTGTTCGCCGTTGTAGTTGTCCTGTTGCTGTTGCTGTATGTACCGGTGATCTGTAACGTCATTCCAGTTTTTTATTAGATATCGTTTATTTTTACCCTTATTGTATAGGTAGTAGTAGTATGTAGTGCATTGCCACTGCATCGGAGCAGGGGGTTAGTAACAATACGAGTCATGGGCCGTGATGGAAATATACTGTGTACATATTGTACTATATAGTTACTATATATTATAATATGTGAAAAATAGTTTTTTAAGTCGATTACTTGAAAGTTGATCGATCTATAGCGGTTGTAGTTTTAAGAGACGATAGGTAGGTAGGTATAACATAGGGACACCATGATGAACACCGCCAATCGGAATATGATAAAAGGCACGAGAGTATACAGCACGACAGATGACGTAGCTATATGAAGCCGGATTAAATATATAATAAATGGCGCATAACCATGCCGTATACCAAATACCTGGTATTCGATATATATACATGTATGGTGCATTTTAATTTATAAGACCTAACCTCAGTTGTTATTTTTCAAGCCGTTTGATAATATTATATAGGTAGGTAATTTATTAATTGAATATAGGTTTGATATTTTGGTATTACGCCGAAATGTATATGGGTGGATTAGTATTTGTGAAATGCTTCCTGCAGAATCCATAAAAAGTTCAAATCGTGCATTCATATCTTCATATTATGGACTTGCTCCATTCACAACTGCATACTCCTATACCTTGGCATTAATAATTATTTATCCAATAATAAGATTCATACTTCATAGGTTGACGTTTTGGTAACAGCCTAAACTCTCGAAGTACTCCAGAATTATCAAAACCGGAATGTCATCCGAATAACGTTATAGTAGTTAAGTACATTTTTATTTCTATTGGGGCAAAACGTCTGAAAAATGTATGAACCTCTACTACAGTTCAGTATTCACCCAAATTCACTTTTTTGTTTTTACGTTAGTGCATATAATGTAATACCTATCGAGTAACCCGTCATTGTCCATATAATATAAAGCCACATATTACTGGATGATTGTATTACTCTGTCACATAATGAATTATAATAATAGGTATACTCTAATACCATTAAATATACATCAAATAACATGGACGGGAATTTTTTTTAATTTCAAGTTTCGTATAGAGCTGGGACTCAACCATATTGTGATATTATACGCGAGTGTGGTGCTGCAACACTGCAACAGGTACATTATAAGAGGTTGTAACCACGAACACGGTCGGACACGAAATAGCGTTTATATTCTGGACACAGGACGAGGGCGTGGTTTAATATGACTGCTGCTGCTGCTGAAGAAGCAAATTATATATGTATACATAAACGTATTTTATGATGATTTTTGGGCAGGGCAGTGTATAAATAATAAGTTTACTCTTTTACACACACACACAAGTCGTGTATAATGTATGTATATTATATAGGTAGAGACGCCGGAGGGGAGGGAAGAAAGAACGCTTAAGCAAACCGTGACGCGCGCGACTAGACAATAGACCGCGGTGTATAAATATATATATAATATAATTTATTGCTATATATATATGTGTGTGTGTGTGTGTGTGTGTGTGTAGGTACTCTCCTGCTTTTTTAGCGATGACGATTAAAAAACTTTATTCACGTTGTATTACGCGCACTAGCTCGTTATTGTATTGTTCTACGATACAATACAATATATATTTATGTATATATATGGTTGGCCGTGTTCGGCTACGTCCAATTATGAGTAGTTCGCGTGACCCCTCGCATACAACGCACATAATATTGTGTATACGCACGTGTATACTGATTCAAATTATATTATAGGAACATCAGTCGTATAATATAACAATCGTAAAAAAATCTAGTCAAGTGCGTTTTGCAATGATCTTTATATATAGTATGAAATTTGACGAGGTCGATCAAAAAAAAAAAAAAATGCCTGCATTGAACTTTATTCATTTTATAAAATATAGGTGCCTTACTAAGGAGGTATCGGTGGTTATACTTTTAGGCCTTATAAGTTACAGATCAGTTCTTGTGTCGCAAGGGAGTATATTTACTGGAAGCAGGGGCCCGAGCCCTTCTCCATTAGCCGTGTGGATACATATTTCGCGGTATCTTAATTGATGGTATAATAATAATAATTCATTTAAATTACCTATATTTGCAACCTACAAGTTTATGTACAGTCAAGTCTCGATAACTCAAATTTTTTTCTTGTCCCTCGAAGTATTTTTAAATTGTGTTTGATGTATATAACTCAAAAATACATAATTCAAATTTATTTTTATTCCTCTCGAGATTTGAGTTATCAAAACTTATAACTACTATACTAATCGTTTAAGCGCACAATGGAATTATTTCAATTTCATCAATCGTGTTAAATTGATTAATGTATATTAATGGTTAGCTTAATACGAATAAAAAAACATAGTACCATTACATAATAATATAAGCGTGGTGACTATAGGTATAATATTACTATAATATCAGGAATATCTGTTGAATTTGGATATTGGTAAAAGTATTAAATAGTACATTATTTTTTTTAAATTTAATTTACAACTCTATAATATTATGTCTTGTTTAATAAACTACGATGATCATGGGATGACCCTTATTTCCACGTATGTTTCCGCTATCGTCTATCGGTATACGTTATCGGTTATCGAAAACATTCGTACGTGTAAATCATGATAAAACACACACATATTATACAAAGGTGATTCACCCACCTCGCCACCTCTATTTTTATATTTAATAATGAATTTAATCAAATTGGAATTTTTAAATATATCTATACCATTAGTCATTACTGATAGTCATAATAAATGCAACCACTTGCTTTTCTTGTGACTCAACTTACTCGGGAAAGATATTTTTATCGCTTAAAAGAATCAATCCCTATCTGAGATCTGTATTATCATGGGGGAGATAGACTAAATCGTTAGTCATCAATACCTATATGTATCTTGAATAAAAGTTATCACCGGCAAAATATTAGTACGAGTAAGAGTATGCCACAAAACATTCTATAAGCTTAATAAACTATTTCATTATATAAACAAATTATATCATTTTACACGAAACCTACTTATGTTGGAATAATTTAACAATTATTGTAAAGTGTATAGATTAAACTTTTTTTCCAACTTCATCCACTCACACTATTTGAATTGTCTAAAAACTCGTCTATGTTTTTCGACAGCACTTTTTGATGTATCATAATATTGTAGAATATTATCTGCAATATGCCCGTAACATTTATTCAATATAATATAAGAAATTATTTAAGTCTAATACATCACTGCCGATCAATATAAGTTGTATATACCCAACATTTTATTTTTTACAACAGGTCTAAATAGTATGTATTTAGTATTATAAGGTCAATAAATATGAATACAACAATAAATATATTATCGGGTATCAGTAAAACGAGTCTTGGTATTTAATAATTATGTATATATAAAAAAAATATATATATAAAAAGTTTAGGATTAAAAATATCTCAGTATTAAAATGGCCAGAAGAAAGTATGGGCAAATACAAAAATTACTAAGACAAGAAAATTAGTGAACTAAATAATTTAGTAAAATGTACCTATATGAGAGTCTGCTCTTGCAGTATACAGTATACCTATTATCCAAAATTATGTTTTTGCAATTAATAACAGTATTCAATTTTTAACTCAAATTCTAAGACATATACGGAATAGTATGCATACATCTCTATATTATAAAAACAGGCAAAGGGGTAAGTAATATAAAATAAAATCAGACCAAATGTACATCAATAATAATATTAAGTACCATTTTAGTATTCCTTATTATTTTATGAAACTACTACAGTAGTAAATAAAATACGACGTTTTGTACAACAACAACGAATTAAAAAAAAATTTTAAATCATGTTGAACTGTGTAGGTATGCGATCGAGACATAATTTATTTTAATTCGACAATACCACTTTAGCCATAGTTAATTTAAACATTTTTGAACTTGAGAATGATACGACGACTATGTGTGTAATACTGCGTAATCTGACTTGCAGACAGACTAATAATAAGCACGACGTTTTCTATCGCGTTCCCTAATGTGCAGATTTTCCATATAATACTACGTTTTATCTAAACCGTTATCTTTAATATATTGCATCTAAGTGTCTATTATAATCAACAAGCAGTAAGATAATTAAGTTTATATGCAATAACAAAAATATTGCACTTACAATTAAATAGTACCTATATCGATGGTACAAATTGCTGAAATCATGTGCATTGTACATACTATAACTACCTACGACATACGTAGAAAAAAAATGTTCATATTACGTAAAATATCAGAGAGGCGGTAGGTATAGTTACATAATAAATTACTTTGTTTTAAAAACACATACGGTTGTGATTTTGGATTATTAATTTTAATGATGCGATTAATATTCGAAAATTAGGAATACTAAGTATTGATTTACCAATATTTTTTCTTTATGGCATTTTTACACACTACCAGGTATCCTAAAATGCATTATGATTCATGATGAATATTATAATATGGGTGCTACACTCACTGGCTCTATGCTGTTGCTGGTGGTGATAGTCTCTCTGCTGCTGGTATCTGTTCTGCTGCTGTTGCTGCATCAGCTGTTGCTGTTGCTGTTGCTGGATCAGAGGTATGGCGGTCGGCTGTGGAGCTGGCGGTTGCTGCGGATAGAGGTCCGGGGGCGACGATACCGTCGACTCCATGCCGTTGTCGCCACCGCCCGTCACCATCAAACCAGCACCGGCGATGTTGTTGTCGGGCGTAGTGGAACCGCTGCCGCCGGTTTGGCTGGGCGGCGTGGTGGTGCCTATGCTCGTCGTGTAGGTTATCCCTGTGGCGAAAAACAAACAAACGGCGTCATAATAATAATATTTTGGGTATAACGACAAAACACCGACGACCGCGACGAGTGCGATAGATTTACAAACGTCGCTCGTCCTCTTCGGTTCGTCGGCGCACGCACACACGAAGCGCACGTATCACGTACGCGTGCGTTAAATTACTCGAAATGTAAAATAATAATTTTACGATATTCTATTATTATTATTACTATTATCATTATTATTGTATTGACCATTGAGTAGTTTTTCGAACGGCCATTGTGATTGTGCCGATGGAAAAAAATCACAAACAGAGGTGTATGATGAATATAGGAGGTATATATATATATATATATAAATAAATGTAAATGTACTGGGGCATGTAGAAATATATAATAATAATAACGACAATATGAAACAATGCCCGCGTATATAGACGTCGCAGTACATACCTACGTACACATATATACACATAGACACTTTTTTCGGAGAGGGGGGATAATTATGACCACTATAAACATAATATTATTATTATTATTATTATATTATGTGTACAACATAATAATAATATAATGTACCCGATGTTAATGGTTGATAGGCTACATTATGTATGGGGACGTGGTATATATATATAATATTATGATATACATACCTAAATATATATTATACAATAATAAAGGGGGAGCTGCGGAAAGTCACGGTCATCGCCGCCGCCGAGCCATTATAATATTATTATTTTAAAATCGTTGCCACTGCAGCGGGCACAAGTAGTACCCACGGTATTATAATATAGGCATACACACCGCGCAATATCCTGCGATCCCATGCCCCGTCCTCGGATATATATATTATATAACATAGTGATCGCGACGAGGAAATAAAAAATTAATGAAAATATAATATATATATACATCGTTATTGCAACCATAATATATAATGGTGATCCGAATGCATGTGTGCTGTGATGTATAATATATGTATATATATAGGTAGGTACTATAAAATACTTATAATATGGTCGACGACACGTATACTTAATAATTGTTGTATATATATATAACTATGTGGCTGACTGCATGCAGAATACCAATAAGTTTGTACCTACATACATGTAAAGCGCAGTAGGTATATTATACCTACCGATACGTACATAAATACGTTCACTGTTAATATATATATTTATGTATATACTATAATATAGTGTGTGCGCGATAACAAGACTATACAAAACAATGGCACCCAGTAATATACTAAATAATATATAAGTATATGTCATAATAATAGGCGCTATAACAGCTAATATACCTATATATTATTATATATGCATTAGTTTATGTATTAAATATGCACCTCGTAATGTAATGACGACTTATTTAAAGTCCATTTTTTCTATTATGATACATCAAAACCATACGTAATATAAGTAGGTACCTACTGATGATTGATGATGTTTCGACATCGATATGTTATTATTGTTGATTACCTTCAGGCAATTGGGTGTGTTTATAATATACTTGATATACATCATGTTGGGGACAATAAATATAGGTGCGCAGGCACGGTGGTCGCGGCGTTATCCGAATTTTAAATTAACACAAACAATAACGTATACACATATAATCACAAAGAAACTAGGTACAATTATAAGCATGTATATGATTCTCTGATATTCATAACGTCAAATCCAACTCTCACGAAACACACATATAGGTTTATGATATAGCTATATTTATGAACGCAGGACATACAATTAACTAAGAAATGTATTTATTATCGCTTTAAAATTATTAAAGTCTTGAACACGTAGGTATATATAATACATAGACATCGATAGGTTTAGGAATGTCAGTTCCTTATATCTATACTACACCTTGAAAATTTGAAAAAAAAACAAATATCTAAAAAATATTCTAAGTTACGATAAAACGTCGAAATCGTAGTTCGTCATA
>PVMI01081907.1:3958-14690 GCA_008528875.1 Aulacorthum solani
AATGAACTATTTCAGTTAATATTCACTGAAATGTGATAAAACATAAAAGATAATTGAACTTCACTTTTTTAACTTGAAATGATTGCCGTTTTTTACCACAAACAGCAAAAGAACGATTACAATAGTTATTACATAATATTTTAATTTTTAAGGTATCATTTGCATGGTTGTTATCCTACATAATATTATTTTGACTTAATACATGCTGTAAAAAATGACAATATTATTTCAAGTAAATTTATTATCATCACAATTTATTTTTATTTTTCAAATACAAATTTAAAGTATCATTTGATATACTTTAATATTTATAAGACCTGGCATTTCTAATTAAATTTATTGAAATAACACCTGATGCTTAAACTGAGCATATGGTTCTTTCTAATATTTATGTTTGTATGTCATTTCAAAATTTAATATTGACAATTGACTTAGTTGTACTCAGTCAACATTTTTTTTTCACTCATGCCTTCGTACCGTTAATAATTGCCTACCGTAAACACCATACACTTTTTTGTATCTCATAAGTATATTTTTTAAATTCTTTTCAATGGGGCATATACATAATAAATAACATAATAATAGTTTAATTTATTATATTATATTCGACACGGCGTCTTGGATAGGCAAAATAGGTACACATGTACACCGTAGATGTTTTTTTGTGTTGTATGGGAATATAGTATACCTATACATTATTTTCTTCAATAACTTTCCCCCCTGACTACAACTTTACAGTCCACATTTTTTACACACTTTTGTGAACAACAAAAAAACAAATTTCGCAAGCACAGCACTGCCAGCGAATTATTGCATTCTGCTATCTAGAAAAAATTCCAGTGAAAAATTTGTCTCCCAACGACCAACGAGACTATTATAGTATTATGTACCCATTCACACGACAAGGAATACCCCTAAACTGATATTCACCTTCAATTGCAGTCCGTTGACATTATTGGTAAGTGGTAACTTACCATGCCTATAAAATATTGTTTTAAGTAAATATGTATTGATCAATATTTATATTTACCGGCAAAATGCAAAAACGACCATTAAAAATAATATAAAATCAAATCTCTAGATTTCGCTATGATAGTTCAACGTCATAATGTTGTTATATAGATATCATTAAGGTAAAAATATTTTTTTTCCGGTTCCGCAATAAACAAGGTTACAAAATGTCTTTTTTAGCGGTTTTGACGCATATTAAATATTGTTCCATGTATACTGTCAAGTATGAGCAGTTTCATTCAATAATAATCAGTAAAATACAAGTCTCAAAAGCGTGTAATGTTTCATTTATATTTTTTTGCAAAAAATATATCTGATAATTTAACATAGCAAGGGGGCCACGGGCCAAAGTTTAGCACGAATTGGCATCGGCATTTGACAATTAAGAACGAATTGTTGAACTCGCCACGTGTACAAACCTTGATTCGAAATTTCGGGGAAACCACTCTCGGCTAGGCGGTGGAGGCGAGGTCACACCGTAATAATACGAGTGTAATCACCGTGGTAAACCACCCACCTAGACAGATGTGCTCTACAGTACTCGTTTATGATGTATATTTTAATATTTATGTATCTATTGGGATGTCTGACACAATACTTTATTACCAACGTTGTTGTATAATATGATTTCGTTTACACTAAGCAGTTGTCTTAGTGTTGGATATTTCAGAATTTACATTTCGTATTACCATAATATATATTATTATATTTCGTTATAGTTTTGACCACAGTTAGTGATAAAAGTATTTGAATTGTAACTGTAAAAAATTTTACCTGAGATTTAAAAGGTACTTAATCAACATAATAGATATTTCACTTTATTATTGTAGGTATTAAAAAATCGAATGTTTTAGTACTTTTGTACACACAAACACACATTTTATTGAAATATCTACTTTTTTAAATAAATAATTTATTTATATTTAAGATCATCTACTTCCCACAGAAAAAACAAGTTGGCATTCAAAATATGCGTTAAAAAGTGCTGAAAAAATGCAAACAATTCAGATATTATGTGATGTTTCTGTAAACTAAAAATACATTAATTATCTATCACATTCCTTTAGACACTGAAAGCGAAACCTTTATAATTATAATCTCAGCTATTTGTGAATATTAAACTATAACCGTTTTTTTCTTATCTTGTCCAAATCAACTTACTTCCGTTTTGCTTCCAAGTCTGCAGATTTAAAATTTTACAATATCAGTAAAATTTATAACAGTAGATATCTTCCAATATTCTGCATAAATTAATTTTTTTTTGTATTTATTATTTTTAAAACGAATTGCCTCAACTTTATGAAAATATTTCATATACGCATTTGACTATGACTGCATATGTGTGTGTAGTATGTTTGTGTGATGTATTTATGTAGTAGTGCATTTACCCGCACTGCAGCGATATTTGTGTCCGGGCTTAATCACGTGCACGTGGATCGCGTGTCGATCGGCCGAACGATAAAAACTCGGCCGCAGAGCGCAGGACAAAAAATTATAATATATCACTGTCGGTGTTAAGTGAACCTGTGGATTCGTGTGTCACGCACGATCGCCTATTGGATCGAATTCTTGTAAATGTTTATAATATAATATATTACAAACAATAACAGATAAAATATAATAAACAGAGCTTCGTAATATTATGACTTCCTACAATATTGCAAGCTACTTAACTAGTTATATACAATTTGTAAGACTAACTGGAAATATAAGTGACAAGAATCACAAGGTACAATTTAATTGTTAATTCACGAAACTAAGATGAAAATGTGAGGCTTATATTTTATATTGAATATACGACATTATAATAATATTGTTTTATTACTTATTGTGTTGGTCTAAATTTAAATATCATCTTTTACTCTATGTGTTATTTAATTTTGTATTAATCTAGAAGAGGACTTGACAACGTGCTATTATGGGGAATGAATAGTCTCCATTTAGTAGTCACCGCACTTTTAGCAGAGGTTGTTTTAATTGAATAGATCACGACGTCGGTGGTGTGGGATGAGAAGCAGGAGTAGGAATTCAGCCTAAACTACTGTTGTAGCTTTACAATAATAATTCTTTCCTGTTTGGGCCTATGGAACCCAAATTTAAGAATGTGCAAAACCCTTAGTGGTTAATTTTTTCAGCTAGTCGCGTAGTGATAAATATTAAATAATGTTTAGTGAGAATTATTTTAATGTTGATCGATAAAAGTTAAAATAAACAACACAATTTGTGTAGTTATAATAGGTAAGTAATATTTCACCATAACTAACTCAAACTCCTAATAATACCTAAGCATACAAAGTAAATTGTCTTGTTACAATATAATTACTATGCTCACGAGATATACTTGACGTACACATAGGGAATATTATAATGCAGAAGTGTGAATTTAGTAGCATTAACGAACAAGTGAACTTACGAGTTACGACTCTGTTACAGAAATACTTGATAATGAGATTTACATTTTAAATAACAATATAATAAATACAGTTAATATGCTATATGTAATAACTTTTTATACTTCATCGATTGTATTTTCAACAATTACCAATAATAATACCGACTACTGATACGATACCGGGAAAAATAAAAAAGCATGGAGCCCAGACAATATTTTTATTACGTTAACAGCAGTATTCAGGTATTATAGGTAACCACGGTAACGAAAGCTGTGACGGATCCGACGAGGAATATAATATGAGGTATTATAGTGTCGCGGTGGTATATGTTTATATACATATATATATATATATTTTAAACCTGAAAACTGTATAAAGAAAGGCATATAAAAACGACAAAGCGTACAGTAAATGTAATAAAAAATGCGATTAGCCGAAAATTTCTTGAACTTATTGCGTTTTTTTACAGGCTTTTTACCGTTGTTTTGACGGGTTCAAGGTAGGTATATTGTAATATATTTGTCGGACAAAAAGTTTAAGAAAAAAAAAAGGAAATTTTCTTCAGGCGTATACATAGGTGCGTAACGCGTGTTTATTAGTTTACGATAATACCATACCTACTCTCAATGCACTTAATATATTATTATGATTTGGTATAGGTTTTCCGGTTCTACGTTAGTTTTGAAATCGGCTCGAAGAAAACAAAAACGGTATTTCTTTTATTTATACTGCATTTATCAATTTATAAAGCTATTTTAAGCGTTCGTTACCGGATCGCTAATAAATAATAACGATTTTATAGGTTATTACTGTTATTAGGTACCTATAAAGTGTAGTGTATAGTTAAGCAGTTTCCAAACAGCGGCTCATCAGAAATAATTTATAATTCATTGAAAAAGATTTTTGACTTTTTGTTATTATCAAATTGAGTCTTATAAAAATGCGGGTCACGATTTTCAGCTTACACTGCCACTAAAACCAAATTCCTCAACCGTCACTATAAGCAGAACCTGACCCCCAACTCCACTTGTCAATAATAAAACCTAACACTTCCAAAATAACATTACCAGCAACTTACATCTGTCATTAGTTACAAATAACTTACAATGTTACAGTATTCACGTTTCAAATAATTTTTCTTTTTTTATATATATTTTTTATCATTTCTTATAAGTATGAAAATGTATTCATTTTAGGTTGGCCGAGTTAGCTTAGAATGATTATATTATATTTAGTTTAATAAAATTATTAAAAATGATTATCAATGGGAATAGTGTTTGTTTCATATTTATGTTTCTTGTGGTATTCACCGTGGCTGGATTTGATTAAAAAAGGACACCTCCAAAAGTTTGAAACTGCTGAAACTGTGTATACCTCTTCAGAAGACTACCTCAGACAATAATATAATAACTCATTTCATAGCTTTATCAGTTTCCACCGATTTGGCATAAAATACATTATACTGTTCGTATATTATGAATCATGATATTGCAGTGGTTATTGTAAATTAAGCATACGATCTGTTTTGTGCAAAGCTGTTGCGATATATTGGATGACGGCGACCTTTTTAATATATAGGGTGTCCCCAGCCCTGTTTAGATCAATAAACAACGTTGTCGCGGGACAACAGCGTCTTTGTATATTTTATTGCTGTATATATTATATATATATATTTATACATTATACATGTGTATACGACGCGCGCATATAATATGGATTCACCGATGTCACCGACGCTACCGTCGAAATGGTTTTTTTTCCTGAAAACTCCAACCAAATGTTCTGTCTGCTAGATAAGATTAGGCCTACCCTAACAAATTATTTGTTTTTGACAGTAAAACTATTCCTTTAATAGTAGTATAATGTGGTGCCTATCTCAGCAGTGTTAAAAACAAAGTGAACACTTGAATTACAGGAATGATTTATTATTAGGTATTCTTATTATTTCACTAATCCATATTTTGAAGTCATAATAATATGACCTTTGACGACCTAACATTTCGTTTATTTGATTTTTGATTTGTTCAAACCTATCACCCATAATTATAATAGTTTATTTAGAGTTCCTTAAAGTTTGATAATTTTAGATGGCTAATTTATGTTTATGTTATTTCACAAGGAAAATTAATAATTTACCGTTGAGTTTTCAAATTGTTCAAACTTTCGGTGGGAAGCTAGTGGAGACAAGTTTTAGTGTATGGGATCTAACGATTAATATCTTTTAAGAATAAATTATACGGAGAAGGGGCTTAAATGTTTGGAGATTTTAAAATAATAATAATAAAACATATGGAGATGGAGATTAACAAAAATGGGAAACGAGCTTAAAATCAAAAATATCATGATCTCCAAAACTCTTAGTTATGCCAAAAAATCATCCTAAAATCATTTTTTCAATGCTAAATTAAATTTTTGTTCATTAGTGTAACTCACAACAGCAAAATATTATAGTCACAAAGTTATTGTAAGTCACAACGTATCCTACAATAACTTTAAACATTTAAAGTCAATCTTGTTACTTTCACTGCATAATTGGTTTGTAATGTACAATTGTACAAACAATACAACTCTAAAAAGCTCATAAATTAACAATTTCAAATACCGATTCAGGTAAATGCTGTAACCCTCAATTTCCATCACTTTGAAGCATAATGACTAGGAAACTTAGACATTTCTCACATTTAATTGAATAGTTATTTACTATAATACATTTTCAACGATCTAGTACTTAAACTGTATCTTATTTCGATAAATGTTTACAAAAACTATTATAATTTTTGTCTCTAATGTAAAATTGCATTTGAAATTGCAGGGGTTACATTGATTGGACTTTCTACCAGTAAATCATATTATACGAGTCTTCTATTTTTTTTTTTTTTGTGGTATCGATGACACTGTCGGGACTGCCTGCTCATCACTATGATATATTGTATAAACCTGCATACATTTATTTTCAATGTACATGAACATATTTTGAACATATTTTGATACACAATATATCTACTATTTTAAGAAATAGCCTATTTCAAATTCTAATATACATAGTATATACATTTACAGCTGTAATTTTTATAACCTTTGATCCTTAGATTTTTTTTTAAAATCACTATAATTTTTTTTCTTGTTGCCAAAAAGAATACAAAACAATGTATTAGTGTAAATATTTCTATATACTACTCAATAAAAAATGTATTCTTGTATAAAAGGCATACAAAATGTTTTCTGTTAGATGCACGCTTTCGTTGTAGTTCAATATTATAAAGTCAACTCCACTTATCATAAATTAGTTTGAATATTTAAATAAATAATATTATAATTATTGCAGTTTTATAATTTACAACATAGATGATAGATTGGATTCTGTAACAATCCTATCGAGCTTAAATTTTGAATTTTGTTCTATTTTTGTTATTTATTTAGCAAAGCTGGCTGAAACTGAAACCTAATCGGCCAACAAAAACAGACCTTTTTAATTTAACACCTGTGTCTTTCCCACCCGGAGTGTTTGTTCAAGCTTTCACCCCCCAACCCCCCCCGGTTGCCACGGTCAGTCGCAGCCACTAGGTTAATTAGTACAATCCAGTCCTTAAATATACTGCTATAGGTCGTACTTTAACGGACGGAGCATTATTACCGAAAGCGGACAACTCCCAATGACCACAGGAGTACCGCAGGTTTCGGTCATCGGGCCGATCCTTTGGAATGTTTTCTATGATAAGCTGATGCGGCTTTAGTACCCAGACGGTGTACATATTGTTTGTTTTGCTGGCGATGCGGCAGTGGTGGCCACCGGGCACACCACCTGGTTACTGGAGGAAGCCATGAACGGCACGTTGCAGCTGGTCTTTGCATGGATGAAGAAGCAAGGCTTGATATTGTCAAGCAGCAAATCGGTGGCCATAATGCTCACAACCAAGCGAGGATATGACAATCCAAGGTTCAAAATCGACGACAGCGAAATAACACTTGCTGACAACATCAGATATCTCGGAGTGCAACTGTGCTCTGTTCTAGGCTTTAGAAAGCACATAGAAACGGCCAGTGATAAAGGCGCGAGTACAGCCTCGGCGCTTTGTCGCCTAATGCTAAACGTTGGACGACCCACTGCAGAGAAGAGGAAACTATTGACGACGGTCGTGCACTCGCAATTGTTGTACGTCGCACAGATATGGTGCGATGCACTGAAGTACGAGGTAAACAAAAACAAACTCGCCTCTCCACATAGAAAAATGACAGTGAGAGTCGCGAGTGCATACTGCACCGTGTCCAATGCGGTCATTATGGCGATAACAGGCATCATCCCGATACACCTACTCGCAATGGAAAAAGCGGAAATTGAGCAGGCAAGGAGAGACGGAAAACACTTAGCAGTGGAGAAAAAAGAAGAGAGGGCAAGAGCAATGACCAAGTGGCAGACCGAATGGGACCAAAGCGGGACAGGCCGTTGGACACATAGGCTAATTCCGCGGATCGAAACGGGGAAGAACAGAAAGCGAGGACAAGTTAACTTCCATGTCACGCAGTTTTTGTCAGGACACGGATGTCTTAATGTGTACCTGCTGCGCTGAAAGAAGAGGAACGACGCTAGATGTATGTACTGCGACAACCCATATGACGACGTTGAACACACATTCATCGGCTGTGACAGGTGGTGGCGGGAAAGGCGAAATCTGGAAGCGGAGTTGAGAATGGACGTCATCCCAGAACGAATGGTGGAATGCATGGTGCAGTCCAAGTCAAAGTGGGGTACGGTCGTGAAGTACATCACAACCATCATGAAGAGGAAAGAGGTGGACGAGAGAACAATGCAGGCAGTTGTGGTAACAGATTGAAAAGTAGTTAAGTTTAATTGAAATGAGGCTCGAAGAACGAAATTGCAGGGGTAGAGCCCTGCGACTTTGTAAAATTTTGTTGTAAGGGTAAGTGCATGGGAGATTGGCCCACCACTTACCAATCTTTGATGTAATTTGATAATAAACGAGGGACGACAAGGGCAAGTAGAGTGACGCGCAAGCAAACAGTTCGCCCCTGTCGTTCGGTTAAAAAAAAAGGTCAGCTAAAGTCAGGTGAGGTCAATTTAGGTCAGGCCATTTCAGGTCAGGTCAATTCAGAACTGCTTCTGATGCGGCAGCTCTGGTACTGGCTAGAATGCCCCCGGCTTATCTTTTAGCCAACGAGAGGAAAACTATCGCTGACTTGAAGAAATCCGGAATGGCTGTCTCCAAAGTCGCAGTGCGGATCGATACAATATCGCAGTGGCAAAGCGTGTGGGAATCAACCAAAAAGGCCAGCTGGACCAGAAGACTGATTCCAAACGTGTTAAGATGGTGCCGACAAGGACCGAGGCAGGTGTCTTTTCATATGGCCCAAGTACTGTCAGGGCATGGATGTTTCCAATACTACCCATGTCACCATTGCCCGGCCGTCCTGGATGATTCCGAGCACACTGTTTTCGATTGTCCTTTCTGGAGCGAAAATAGGTGGGACCTGCCACAGAGCCTAGGCAGACTTCCTCGTCCGGAAGATGTACCAGACCTGCTTTGTATGCCTAGTCTGAAGGAGTTGCCCGCGGACCCAGCACAACGTGGCAGAATACTCGCTGCCACGCCTCAAAGAATGCAACCCTCTTCTCAAAAAATGGTGGAGTCAATCATGGAGCAGAAGGAAATCCTAGAGAGGATTAGGCAGATGGCCGTTCAATGAACAGCGAAGACCACTTTACCACGAAAGTATTTAGTTAAGTTGACTTATGTGGGCCGAATGGCCAACCCAGGGCGGTTAGAATCCCCCAAGCTTTTGTTTGTACTTAAATTTAGCAATTCGTTATTTCTGTAATTATTATTATTTGTTATTGTTGAATAAACGATGTGGACAGGGAGGCAGCAATGGGACACCAAACTTCCCTCCCTGCCCATGATTCTGAACAAAAAAAAAAAAAATCAGGTAATTTCAGGTCAGATCAGGAAAGGTCGGTGAGGTCAATTTAGGTCAGATTATTTCAGGTCAGGTCATTTTAGGTATTTGCCTAACCCCTGAAATGCTTAAACAAATTAAGAATGGCACAAAGGTTCAATCGCTGGGCGATTTAATTTTTTGTATAACCTTATCTTATTCTGTTCAGTCATAAGGACTAAGCCTAATAATATCATATTTTGTATACTAATAGTGTGTTTCTGTGATTTATTATATATTTGTGACATTATTATTTATATCGTGTATTCTACAGCAACTAACTATTTACCAGCAACCGTGTTACCATCTATTATAGTTACCTATTGATCATCAGTTTTAAGTCTACACTCACACCAACCTAACCTGTGAGCATTATCAGGTTTTCTATCAGCGTGTATTTTAATTTCAAAGTTTTTACTATTTTAAGGTACTCTTTCGAGTGTAGTTTTCAAGTACTTTATGTATGGGTTATTATGGTGCATCATCGCTTGTAATTGTTTTACCAGGCTTTGCTTTACATCAGTGAAGTGGCTACATCTTAAGATTGTTTCTCTCTCATCATCTCTAACGAAATAAATCTGTAGAAATTGAGGATTTTGTTGAGGCAAAGCTTGCAAACTACCAATTGAATGATACACCAGACCTTTCACTTTGAATGTGGGCATAAATCCATTTTCGATAATTTGTTTCGCTCCAAAAGATGTCTTTTGGAAGCAGTTAATGTATTTTCTAATACGGTCCATGCAATTTTCGTGATCAGGATGGAACCCCATAATCAAACTGTAAAGAGGTTCAGGAAGAGGTAAAAAAGACGGAAGTTGTACTTTACCGACACTACAACACATTCCAGGCGCCTCTTCTTTGAATTTAAGAGCATCGCAGTATACGCATTTATGACTCATAGTACCCAAAAATACAGTTTTATCCGTCTCATAAGCTATTTTCGATTCATATTTCATGCCCGAAAAAGCTTTTATTTTCCATGGCCTTTCTAATCGTCCTCCAGGATTATTTTGTTCATCTTTGTACTTTATTTACTTCTGTTTTTTTTTTCATACTTGGCTGCTGCTACTTTATGAACTTCTTTATTTTTGATCTGATTTTTAGTAGCAGATAGTTTAAGCTGTTTTTTCTGATATTATTTGTAAATCTCTTCCATCATTTTTTAGTATGCTTTTGAAAACTGGGTATGTTATCATACTCGTCAGATACAGATATAGTCAATTCATCTTCATATGGTAAATGAACATCAAAATGCCCATTAGATAGGTTTTGCATAGAACTAAAACGAAATCTCTTTACGGGGTTCCTTTCTGAACCCAATTTTTCATACAGTTCACCATTGAGGAACATCTCAATAAATACCAAAAATAATT
>PVMI01081920.1:0-20285 GCA_008528875.1 Aulacorthum solani
TAATAAATATTTGTTAGCCCACCAATCACACATTTCTAATTGAATGTATATAAAATTAAAATTAATTTAAAACAATTTTGTTCATCAATAAAAGGTTAGTGTGCCGTGAACATTTTTTGAAGTGTACTGTGTGCCGTATATAATAAAAGTTTGAAAACCACTGGTCTATACAACTATACTCTATATAAGAGTACAACCATTTACTATTATATTTTATAGAAATATCTGAGACAACATTTTTATTTGTTAGAACTGAAATGAATGTATTTTTTGTAAAAAAGTTAATATCTTGCAATTTTGAAACTGAAGTAATTTATAATGACAAAATAATAAATATTATTTATGGCTAATTATTACAAAGCTTGGAGTTTCACGCATTTGCATACCTATTTATTAGGAAACTGCATGCTTAGAATCTCATTCGATAGAAAGCCGTAGCTTATACAATTCAAAATTTAAATTGTTTTGTAAATTTTACCAAATTTAGCAATATCGCAAAGGTATTTAAAGTTTTTAGACAATAAATCGACTAAAAATAAATTCAATTAATAAGATAAATAATTATTTTTCTATTGTGTTGTGTTTATACACCTTTAAATTAAAAATAAAAATAAATTAATAGTAAACAATATAAATGGATATTTTATGCACATATTTCTAGTTTTTATATGTAATGTCATGTGTATATACCTATCTAGGTGTGTAGGACATCCTGGGTTCTTTTATGTGAATCATTGAATCATAAATCACATTCATTTTGGTATAGTAGTATTAGCATTTTGCTAATGGAAATCACAGAATAAAGATATATTTATACGAAATACTAATATTTGGCAATCAACAGGTATCTAACTTCTTAATAAATTATAATATCATTATATTGTATATTGACATATTCAATCCAATTCACAATAAAAATGACTCATTATGTCAACTCTCAAATATTTTTCATGTAAATATGAAAAGTGTGCTTATTAGATAGGTAGGTACTTGATTTTATTTTATTCAATATTGTGCAGCTATATATCTACAGTATTGATCCCATACGTCCAGTATTTAACGGGATTGTCCTGTATTTGAAAGAAGCGTGCCAGTGTCCCTGCAAAAGTTAAAAAATAACACTTTTGTCCCTACCTTATTTCAAAGTTATTTCAAAAATTAAATTTTTCTTATCATTTAGCATTTTAAATTATTGATAAAATATGGTAATATCTAAATCAAAAGATAATTATTTGACAAGTACCCCAATCCCTATAATGACAACAAATTTTTTTGTTAGGTTTTGTGTTTATGTACTGATATTATATCGACTGTCAAATCGGCTGTCGGCACATGGTATATTATGGTACATGGTGGTATATTATTAAGGATGATAATTTGAATATTATTATTTAATTATCAGGTTCTACGATTCTTGATCGGCTTGATCCTCCGCCCCCACCGTACTTACACCAATGTCAATATCTACAAAATAGGTATTATTTAAAATGCCCCGTATTTTTCAAAAATAAATCTGGGATCCCTAATCCATAGTATATAATCTACTTATTATTAGTAATTAGTAACTTTTTAAGTGAAATTGGTAACTTAAATATATTATAAATTATAATAATTGAAGTACCTATTCTATGCTACAATTATTAAACTAGACAGTGGCTAGGTACTTAGGTATACTCAAGTACTTAAACTGGGATTCGTGGTCATCAGGGTCCGATTGAGACCCTGGGCTGCGACAATTTTGGACCAAGTCATGAGGGGCCGCTGACTGAAAGTATGTTATGAGTTGAAAGACGAAGAAATGGAGCCTAAAATTTTGGCCAAGGGCCACTCGTTTGTAAGTGGGCTGGTAAAGAATTTGTCCTAACCGGTCCTTATGGTCATTGACAATGGTCTATAGATTCTACACAATGTAATGAAAAATCGTACTGTAATGAACTGTACTCATAAAATCTATAAACATTAAATATTTAATACCTGATTTATATTGTTTAGGAAACAGAAAGTAAAGCATAAAGTAGGCACCTTCCTACTCAAATTCTGCTTTCATTTAAATACCTCTAACTGACAATTCTTAACAGTAGATACCTATTTATTTATTCAAATATATACCACAGAAATATTCTTTGGAATGGCAAAAAATTCTGAACGAATTATAAATATTGGATTTATCATAATGTATAATAATCGTAGAGAGCAGGGTTATACTTTCAATATATTGGTGCAATGATGCGTGACGTGTGTGTAGGTAACTTTTTTTTTTTAATTACAACGAATATATACAAGTTGTATTAATTTATACAATAGGTAATAGAGTGCCAGAGTGGTATGATTACAAGGCTGGACGGCTTGATTGAAGGGGGTGTCCAAACTACACTAGGTACTTCACAATTCTAGACCTTTTATTTTTTTATTTTTTTATAAGTTGAGTTGATCTCTGGGCCAATTTCGCTTAAGACGGCGAGGTGGGTTATCTGAAAGTGTAAGGGAGGAGAGTTCAGTAATGTTTACACTTATAATGGTTACACCATATTACCATAATGAAGTAGGTACAACATTCTTACAAATATAATATAATATGTAAATTTCAATAATTGTGTGCATTACTATATAATATTAAGAACAAATTCACTTTAGGTATACCCATCCAGCATTTTTTTTTTGTATTATAAGTATTTCAACAAGTCAAGAATGATGGAGCAAAAAAAAGTCGAGGAAACCATTATTTTGGAAGTTGAACCTTCCAAACTACAAAATTTGCGATTTTACGTTTATACGCCTGCAGCGCACTACATTATACTGCCATGCTCAGNNATTTGGATTTTGGACTTGAATGATGTTGAAATCATAATTTGCACAATTACCGAGTTACCTATCTTATTTACCCAACATATTAAACTATGATATTAAAAAAAAACCTAAATAACTATATTGAACTGGAGCCCTTCGTCTGCCGGCTCCAGTCGCCAAATTAGAGGGCCTCCAGACCTTTCGTTGGATGGGAGCTCAGCCCCCAAACACCCCAGAGGTAATAAATAGCTAAACTGTGGGTGAGTTGGGGGAGAGTGCGACCCCTTCTGGGTCGTGGCGGAGAGAGCATACCTGTCGTTCGGGCCGACGGATGACCTACGAAATAAACTTAACCTTTTTAGCTTAAAGTAACACAAGTATAGTATAGCTCTCTTGACCTGCCTGCTCCAATCGCCAAAATGTTCCAGTGTTCCGTGCACACGTATAAACGTAAAATCGCAAACTTTGGAAGACTATAACTTCCAAAATAATGGTTTCCTCAAATTGTGCTCGCACCATCGTGCTTAACTCGTAGACATACGCTTGGTTCAAAAAGATAATGCAAAAAAATGAACACCCAAAGTGAATTTATGCCCAATATTATATAAACGTGTTTGAGTAACTACCTATTTCGTTTTAAAAATATATTTCGCGCGGCCAAGGACGCTGCGAATGTGGCACGTGGTTGCATAACGTCTTTGGCGGTGGAACTGTAGTCGCCACGCCATTGGCCAATACGCGTCCATTGTTATCGATGAATACCGTGGGAAACGGGCGAACAGTCGTTAAGGTTACGTTTCTGTCGCTCACTTCGATCCCGCGCCTCTTGTACGCCGCGCTTCTCAGAATTTTCGTTCTCTCGAAGTCGCGTACTTTTGGTGTACACGACTTTCGTGCGACCGCAGTCCGTGTCCGGTGAACCGATTTACCAGTGCTCGCCCGCGGCTATCCACACTGCACGACCAGCAATCCTCTAACGATTCTTTTCTAGATTCGCCAGGTAAGAAGAACGCACTTTGTGCGGTTATTACTATTATTGTCGGCGACCAGCGCGCGCTCCACACGCCGACGACCATGTGCTTCCAACGATTCTCGTTTCACCTTTAGCCGTCCGTCGAATGATCTAATGCCGGCTACGTCGTTGACCGCCGCATTGGGCATGTGTCGCCGCCGACTTCGTTTTTCGACTTATTTCAATACCACTCGTGCCGAGTTTTTAAAGTCTTCGATTCTCAGTATCGAGTCGACGTGACGCAGTGATAAGGTGACGAGAGGTTAGGCACTTGGGAGGCCGCTCGTCCGCCGGCCCGCCGCCCGTGATCAAACGACGTTTCCAAATTTTTTCATTGAAAAACTTAGGTTTCCCTCACGTTATTTGGAAAGTCCCTCGTGTGATTCCAAATTGTCCGTTAAAACGATACCATCGACGATATTGAGGTTATCTATATGCCGTGACGTAGGTGCCTCCTATTCATTTCAACCGTCTGCCGCCCTTATTACGTCTTATATTATTATTATTTTAATTGCATATTCTCGTCAATCGCCACGCTAACCGCGCTATTGCTCGAAATCTGTCGAAAGTCGACAATCGTGGAACATTAAAAAATGATGTACCTACCTGAATTTATATTTTTCTGAGCCTCGATAATTCGTGTTGCAGATAGGAAATATTGTGATGGTTCGAAATTCGTTTAGGTAGGTATTATGTACTTCTTATTTTTGTACAGTTAAACATATTATGCAGAGTAGACTTTGAATTATGATTCATGTCGTTTGACCCATCATTATTAATGTGAATGACCTTGTTTTAAATTAATCATTGGTATACTCCATTTAATCAACTTTTATATTTTAAATTAAACATTATTCTTAACAGAATGTCAGCAGAAAACGACAATGCCGATTCTTCATCCTCCGGTTCTGAAATGGAACAGGACACTCCACATAAGCATAAATCTGGTTTTAAAGGAGAAGGCGATGATATAGTGCCGGTAAGATGTTAGCTTAAATTAAAATACCATATTAATTCTAGGTAAATAATCTTTTTGAATGTAATGTACATCATGTCATCTATATTACGTATATGTGTTTTGTAGTAATTGTAACCCTTAATTTATACTTTTTTAGAATTTCAATGTTCTTATTTTTTTTTTTTTTATTAAAAAAATTTACAGCTGACTAGAATTTTCTATAATAGATAGTTTGGATTATTGAAAGATTGATTAATTTTCCCTCCAAAAAGTATATAAAATTATAAATTGGTTTCTAATTCAAAATCATATATGGCAATGTATTACCTACCTATTAAACTATTCTTATACTTATAACTATTTATTTATTTTATAATAATATTACATACGGCAATGCAAACCAATTTTCGAAGTATTTTTTAAGTAAACTCTTAATTTATATTTTAGGTTTTATTTGTTTTTTTTCATGTAATAAATATTAAATACTCATTTATATTTATTTAGATTCTTCCACCTATAGTCAAAAAACGTGTTAAGGCTTTGAAAAAGTTGCTTGTATCACAAACTGAAGTTGATACAAAATTCTACACTGAGCTTCATATTCTGGAATGTAAATACCACAAAGAGTATTTGGCATATTATAATAAGGTAGAATACCTAATAATATTTAACATAACTTTAATTTAATATACTTATATTTTTATTCATTTTAGCGAAGTGATATAGTTCAAGGTAACTATGAGCCTACTGAAGAAGAATGTGATTTTCCTTCGGATGAAGAAGATGATGTTAAGGATCTCTCTACAGATATGGAAGGAAAAATCAAACTTGAGGAATCTAAAGCGTAAGCAAATTATTTACATCCATATTTTATAATAATTCTTATGAGTAATTGTAAATAATATTGTACACAGTAATGATGCTGTAGTAGACAGTACTAGCGACAAACTCAAAGGCATTCCAGACTTTTGGCTAACTATTTTGAAGAACACAAGTCTCATCAGTGACATGATTCAACCCCATGATGAACCTATTCTTAGTCATTTGACAGATATCAAAGTTTATCTGTTAGAAGAACCCATGGTATATTATTTAAGCACTAATCATTAAAATATTCAATATATTAATTAATTTAATTATTGTCATAGGGTTTTGCTTTGGAATTCCATTTTTCTCCTAATGAATGGTTTACCAATACTGTATTAACCAAGGAATACGAAATGAAATGTGTACCCGACGAGAGCAATCCATTAGGTTTTGAGGGACCGGAAATTTTCAAGTGCAAAGTATGTGTATACATTCTCAACTATTAGAAAAAACTTTGATTATAATATAAATAAAATATAGGGCTGCACTATTCAATGGAATAAAGGAAAGAATGTAACAGTGAAAGTAGTTAAAAAGAAACAAAAGCATAAGGTTAAGGGTGCTGTTCGATTCGTTAACAAGACTGTGCAAAATGTATCATTCTTCCACTTCTTCAGTCCTCCTTCTGGTGAGTTAACATAAAAGTAAACAATTTATATTTAATTAGTATCAAATAGATTTGTCATTAAATTTTTATTCCATTAACCAATAATAGTTTTTAAAAAGGCATTTAAGGATGAATATGATAAGTTATTTAAATTAGTAATTTGTCCTTCTGTAATGCTAATAATAACTGGCTTCAACAACTACCACTTTGGCAAACTGTGTAATAGTGGCTTTAATTGAGCCTATAAAACAAGAATTAATTTTTAAATTAATCTTCAATTGACATTTCCTACCAGTGTTTGATTTATTTTAAAATATTAAACCTTACCTAACTTATAACTTATTTTAATTCGGTATAAAGTTTTTTATTTTGTAATTGCATTTGGAATTTTAGTACCAGATGATCCAGAAATTGAAGTTGATGAAGAAATTGATAATTTGTTGACAACAGATTTTGAAATAGGCCATTATATCCGTGAAAGGATAATTCCTAGAGCTGTGCTGTACTATACAGGTATGTGATTTGGTTAAATTATCTCCTTAAATTAAATTGATGTATATTTCTGATATTTAATTTTATTTCAGGTGAAGCATTATTGGAAGAAAATGAATATGATGAAGATGATGAAGAAGAAGAGTCTGAAAATGATGATGATGATGACGATGACGACGAGGATGAAGGAACTGTTAACGATCCTGAGTACAATCCACGCCAAGATAAACTGTTGAATAAACAGGTCAACCCAGCTGAATGTAAACAGCAGTAAATTATAATAGAGTTAAAACCTCATATGTACTCACTACTCGTTTTACAAATAAATAAAAATTATAAAATACTTCACTCATAATAAGTAAGTTTTCACATTTTTGAGATTAAGCCTTCATTCATTGTTATGTGATCAGTTGATTATGAAATATTAAGTGTGTATTTTATACATTTCTTTAACTTTATACACTAATAAAATTATTTTTATATTATCGTATATATTTTTTTTTATTACAAGAAGTTTGTACTAGTAGAATACAGATAATGGGTATTCAGTTTATACTTATGGTTAATATATATATACATTTTTTAAGTGGCAGAGTAAGTTATTTTTTTGTTGTGTGTTGATATTAGATAATGAGTAGGTCAATGACACTGGACAATAGTAAATTTAGACTGATTTTTATTAAATTTTTCAAGTTAAATTGAAAAGTTATCATTTATATCACTTGTCTAGATTAACTACATCAATTTTGAAAAATATCTCATTTTAAAGACACTTTTTAATACTATAAAATACATGAGACTCCACAGTTACACAAATTTTATGGTCGTTAACTTATTCCAAAAATGTAAATGCCCAAAAAATAATTTATATTACTGTATAAATTGGTCTCGCACTGAAATATAAGCATTTTATAATCCCAGAAAACTCATTTGGTAGATATAATATGTTTTGTTGTCTGTTGGGTGATTCCCCCCTTCTCTTTAATGTTTCTCCTGGGTTCATATTTTAGTATTTATGAATTGGCAGTGAAGGAACAACTAATAAAAATGAAACGTAAACTTTCATAATTTCATTCTCAGTTTTTCTATGATGTCAGTTATCTTATGTGTAGGTTAATCTAGTATGACAATAATGTATTTATGGAAAAAGGGTAAATACTTATAATATTTGCAATTGTATTTTAATCATGTTAATATGTTGACTTGTCATTATATTGTAGGTATAAGTAATTTAAAGTGGCCACTTATATTACAAAAATGTTATTAGCTTATTTTAAATACTGTTAAAATTTTTAATGTAATGAGTTATTTTCTGCAGTATTTGTTACTGGCATTCAGTTTTTACAGCAATATTTACCATTAAAATAAATAAAATGGTTTGATATTTATGGATCTTTATAAAACTGTCTTATTTTTTACACTTAATTATGGGATATTAATTTATTATTGACTGCTACTATTAATTGTAAATAATTTATTATTTTATTTGAAAGTTGTGTAACTGTTAATAAAAATATAATCATAGTACAGAAGGCGGTTGTAAATATTCTTCCTCTATTGTGAAGTTGTGACTGAAAATTTTTTGATCATAACAATTATATTGAGGTTAGATCACTTTTGAATTTTGATGCTTAATAAAGCTGAATCATTGATAATATAAATCATATTAAACTAAAAATATAATATGAACTCTGTGAAATCAGCAAGAAAATATCTCCCTAAAGGAGACCATGGACGAAATTATTAACTTAGTTTAAAAATTATGTAATATAAGGTCATGAGGCTCGAAATTAGAAACATCTAACCACAAGTGTTAAAGCTAAAGAAATTAATATTCATAATGGACCAACCAAGCTTTTAAAAAGTAAAACCTGCTAAGTAGTAGAAAGTTATGTACCAAATTTACCTATATCAAGTGCTGACCTGTTGAGTATCTGTTAAATTTCCCTTACAATATCTTGAATGCTCAATTTTGTGAAACTTTCTAATAGTAATAAAATTAAATAAATCAACGTTTTTAAAAGAGTATTTCTAAGACCTTGGACATACACTCTAATTAGTAATTAAAATTTAACTTTGCACTTTTATTTTGAAACAGTGTTCAGGGTAGTTATTTAAATTGCACTTTTTGTGACTGACCATAGGTCAACTCTTGCCTTTTTATTTGATTTACCCCTGTTTTGAAATAGATAAAAATAATTTAATACAAACTTAACATGAGTTTACTTTAATAAGGAGGTTAGTCGGCAGTCAAAAATATAATTAAATTAAAAGTGGCAGAAAACATTTATAACCACTTAAGATATAACATGGTATTGACTGTGTAATGTGGAAATGCTGTGCGGGTGTTAAGTGCACACTGGTCAGTAAAACGGCTGACAATATAGGCTTCAACATATTTATTAATGATAATTGAATGATTTTAGATTTGGCAATATAGTTCATAACTTACACACATAAATACATATTCATTAATTATTAGTTAAATTATAAACACTTAAAAGTTCATAATGGACTTGACAAAAACTAAATCGTCATTTTAAAAGTAATAAGCTTTTTAGAATCTAAGTGATGGGGTGAGCTTATTGATTTTACCAGTGGCCTATAAGTGTGTAACGAAATACAAATTACCTACAGTCTATACTATTACATGACATTGGGTGCGGGGTCGCTCGAAGCCTCAACAAATTAACGCGAGTCAGATAAGTTTAGTAGGTATCAGTAGGGTAGGTACCTCGTACCTACCACCAGTAATATTGTAATTAAATACCTATTGATTGAAAGACAATATGATTGAGATTCATTATGCCTAGTTGGAACTTTTAGCAGTAACTCCTAACTAGTCAATGTTTTTCCTAAGGATGCTTTAGGTCGAAACCTTAACCGTATATTTACTGAATGAAATTAGTGACTTGATGTGTACAGTTATTAAATGACTCATAAGGGAGTAGGTCCATACCTAGAGCTTACTGACCCATGGGTCTACCTATTACTATATCAACCCCAACTTTTGCTTGACTCATGAGTTATTGAAGCAGTAAAAATTTTTCAATCATCAACTTAAGAAATGTGGTTTCTGATAAAAAAAATAACTGTAGGTAACAAATGGTACAAAATATTCAAACATAGAAATCACAAAATCCTAATCGCAATGTTTTTTTCCACAAGTAAAGATATTATTTTTGGATTGGATATTTTTTATAAGTGTTTAATGGTACCTATATGTTAACATTTTTTACGAAATTCACCAAAAAAAATACTATGCGAACAGTTTGTAGTTACAAAAAAATTTAAAATTTGTATGCCTAAACTTGAATCAAACATCAACAACCGTTTTAATATCTCGACTAAGTAAATTTAGTTGTATCAATCAATAAGAATAAAGTTTTTAATAATGAAGTTTTCATCTAGTTAATTTAGTCGTATTTATAGTTGTGGTCGCGGTTGAAATAATTGCAGAATGTCGTCTCCGTTATCAACGTTGATAAAAAAGAAAAACGTTACCAACGTTTTTCGCAATATTATGACAGTGGTTATTACATTCTATTATGGCAGTGTACCTGTTTGAAAAATAAAATCTTCAAATCTATTCTGTGATTACTGATTATAACGCAAATATATGTAGGTCTGTACATATTTTACCATCGATTTTAGTATTTAGCAGTTAGCGCGAATAAAAAGTACGTCCATTGTAATCGCATATTGCAATAAGAAATAATAATATTGATCACAAACAACTGTTATTCTCTTTATCTATATGACAATGACACAATAAAATTGTCAATTATTAACAATTGTACTTTATAAACTCTTTAACGGTGGAGAGTTGAAAGTTGAACCTCACAACCATTAGCTTAAAATTAATTCTTGATAAAAACGTAAGTAGAAACGAAATGGACACGACATTCCTGCCAGAATATTTAGAATTGCTGGTGAAAAATTGGCTTTCGTGGAATCAAGTATGAGCTTTATAGTTAGAACAGTTATGCCGTAGAACGAATTGCATTGTGTACTTATATTTATATAGCTGTAATTTTCAGTCACAACAGTACTCTGTAGAACTGGCAGAAATATTCGCACAGAAAAATGTGGATAAAATAAAAAACATGTTTGATGGCCGCCTGTCATTTGGAACTGCGGGCCTGAGAGCAGCAATGGGTCCTGGTTTCAAACGTATGAATGATTTGGTGGTCGTACAATCTGCTCAAGGGCTTTTGTACTACATGTTGAGCGTCTTTGGCGATTTGTTAAAAACATCTGGTATTATTATTGGATATGATGGAAGATATAATAGTAAAAGGTTGCAAAGAAAAAGTGTATATTTGCATTGTGTGAATTTTATTCATCGTTTAAAATTAATTTAGATTTGCCGAATTGACATCACAAGTTTTTTTAAGACATTCCATCAAAGTATATCTTATGAATGAAGTTTGTCCAACTCCATTTGTAGCATTTGGTATTAAGTTATATAAATGTTGTGGTGGGGTAATGGTGACTGCATCACATAACCCGAAAGAAGACAATGGTTATAAAGTATTTTGGAAAAATGGTGCTCAAGTTAGTAAGTTTTAAGGAACATTAGTGATTCCACTAGTCATCTTATAACTTGAATACATTTTCAAACATATTTCTAGATTATATCTCCGGTTGATAAAGACATTCAAAAAAGTATTACTGAACATTTAGAGCCTGAAGAAGGTGTTTGGAATACTGAAGACATTTATAATAATAGTTTGTTAATTAATCCATTGATCGACCTGCAGAAACATTACAACTGTTTTATTGACAAAATGTTGTTTCCTAATTTGGATAAAAAAAAAACAAATATAATATTCACATATACACCTATGCATGGTGTAGGCTATCCTTACATACAAAATGTATTTGAAAATGCAAAATTCAATGTGAGTATCTATGAAAATGAACAGTATTCAATGCATTTATGTCATGAATATAATGTTTATAAATTATTTGGTGCAGTAGCTATTATAATTTACGAATTACACTATTTAGCCAGTGATAGTTGTTGAGCAACAAAAAGATCCAAACCCAGAATTTCCAACTGTTCCATTTCCAAACCCAGAAGAAGGCAAAAGTGCATTAAAATTGGCAATAGAAACGGCTGAAAACAACTGTAGTCGGATTATACTTGCTAACGATCCTGATGCTGATAGATTGGCCGTGGCTGAACATCCGTAACACAATTATTCTCACATTTTTGCTAAAATATATTCTTAACTAAAGGCAAATTTTATTTTTAGGATAGGTAGCGAGGGCTGGAAAATATTTACTGGAAATGAACTTGGGGCTTTGTTAGGATGGTGGGTGATTCATTCGTATAAAAAAATTCACGGTAAAACACACCCTAAATTGGTTGTACTATCAAGCACAGTATCATCTGCTATACTTAAATCTATGGCTAAAATTGAAGGCATCAGATTTGAAGTAAGTTACCCACATTACTCTATATCAGAAATTCATAAACGAAGATTAATATATTTAGTTTAATTATCTTGGTTTATGCACTAAGCAAATAAATTATAATTTGTTCTAACACCTAGGAAACACTCACTGGGTTCAAATGGATGGGTAATAGAGCCGATCAGCTTTCTGCTGAAGGGTATACCGTAATTTATGCATTTGAAGAGTCTATTGGTTACATGTGTGGTAGCGAGGTCTTGGATAAAGATGGAATTTCTGCTGCTGTTAAAATTGCGGAACTAGCTATATATTTAGAAAAAGAAAATAATACATTATCTTCAGCTTTAGAATTCATATACAAACAGTAACAGTTTTATTTGAAATTCAATGTTTACTGTGTAAATAAACCATTTTTATATTTTAGATATGGTTGGCATTTATCTGTAAACTCGTATTTTATTTGCAATGATAGCCTGACAATAAAGAAAATATTTGAATCAATAAGGCAAATTAATAACCAGCCAAACAATGTAAGTTTTAATTGCATGTAATTCTAAACAATATGGTAAATGTTAGAATTGCCTATATAATTTTTACAGTATCCAAAGTCCATTCTTGGAGGACGATATATGATCAAATCAGTTCGAGACATGACAACTGGATATGATTCCAGTACAATAGATCATAAACCAGTATTGTCCGTTTCAAAATCATCTCAAATGATAACATTTAACTTCGATAATGGTTTAATTGCTACATTACGAACGAGTGGAACAGAACCCAAAATAAAATATTATGCTGAATTATGCAGTGACCCTGAAAATTCTTCGTAAGTCAAATTTAATTAAAAATAATTTAATATTTTTTTAAAATTTAACTTATAATGGTTTGATTTTTTTTAAGTGATGTTAAGAGATTGAACAGTGTTTTGAATGAAATGGTTGAAGCAATAATTGAAGAGTTTCTAAAACCACATGAAAATTCACTAATTTTTCGCTGCAACTAGTTAAAGTTAAACATATATTGCTCAGATGGTTTTCTACATAACAATACATATTAGTTTATGTCTTACTTATATGTTATTTAACATACTTCTACTATATAACTTACATTTTATTTTAAAATTTAAAATAGATTCAAGGTTGTTATTAACTTAATTTTAAAATTAAATTAAACTGATAATTCAGTACCTAGATCTGTAACAGAAGTTAAGAAAAGCCATACTTAAATCATTCCAACAAATATAGCATAATCCATGATAATCCAATTCTTTTAATTATTTATTATTAATAAACATATGTTTTAAGTATTGGTATAAAAATGTATTTTGACTTGTACAATTTTTAGAAATTAACGACAACTTGCCATGACACCCAAAATATTTTCATAATCAATTTTCTCAGTAATATTTTTTGTTTTGATATTATCATCTTGATTAGCTACAAATATGTACTTGTTATCCAATTCCTTCCAATTGTATTTTAAAATCCAATGTTTTAAAGCAGCATCTGTTGAAAATCATAATTATTAATTATCACTTATATTAAATTGAATATGAAAATAGATAATTACATACCATCAATTCCTCCCAGTAATTCCATAAGATTATGTTTTTCAATAGACTGAAATGTTATACCAATCACATGACACACAAACTTGCGAACAGAATCTAAAAATCCATTGACTTTGGCATACAGTTCCGGAGTGGAATGAACATTATACCAAAATTCTTTGAAGTTGCAGTTTTCCAATAGATCAGCCAAGAACAATACTTGACTTAATGGAGCTTCTTGGCACTAAATTATTGTAGAAATTCAATAAATAAATCTTTAAAAAATTTGAATAGTCAATAGTCAATACATAAAAATAAAAATTCATAATGCATACATTATTCAAGTCTTTTATGATGTATATAAAAATATTTGTTACATTAATTTCTACATTTTTGATTAAGACGTTATGAATTATTTTTTTGTAAATGTTACTTAAATTGTGACTTGACTAGTGTGTAATTGATATGAATGATCAATATTAATAGAACATCATACCTAGTCTACTTCGTTTAAGAAAAAACCATGTGTAAGCCAAGAACATATCTTAGTTGCACCAGTAAATATATGTTTTCATATTTTTTTATGGATGCAATTACCCAAGCCACAACTATTGGCTGTGTTGGGTGCATTGATAAGAATGGTTTTAGGCCTCCACCTGGTGCTTTTATAAACAAAATAGACTACAGTATTCTAGTTACTGTGTATCAACATCTAGAAATGAATATTCAATTTTTGATTGAATCGTCTAACCTTAAAATCTAAAAGCACCCTACTTACTATCTTTGTGCAATTAATATGATAAAATATAAATGTGGATGAACGTCACAGAAGTATTGCTTACCAATTTTTCATTCAACAGGCATTTGCACAGCACAAAATCAGAGTGAGGGAAGTTGGTGATCGCCTTCAACATTATCTGTACAGTGATATCCAAATTATAATCGTGATGAAATTGATATATTTTGAGAACTGCAAGGTTCGCTTCCAGATCGTAAGTGTTCTCTTGGGACTGTACTTCCACGTAGTGTTCAAGTGTTGACAAATGTTGGGGATTGTATCTGAAAGGGAACAATTAAGTGCATTAACAAATAGAAAATATGCGGATCCAACAATCGGCTCGAACGACTTTACATACCTTTCGATGCCCTGCAAAAGCGACGCAACCGTTTGTCTCATTGCTTCGGCCATGGTTGGTTGTTAAATTGAGAGTACAAGTAAAGGATTTATTTGAAAACGTAATACTCGAAAGTCCGATGTTTCGATTTAAACGCACAGGCACACGGACAAGGGATGACGGGAAGAAGCCGTAAGCCGCGTCGCGAATCACTCGTGATCGTATGACTTTTTACTTGGGTGATTATGACTTCAGAACTTCAGACTATTTCATTAGCGGCCCGATAAGCAAATGGGAAATGCGGCACAACCGTAAACCAGTGTGGGCAACACATGGCTCAAAAATATGGTACTGCAGGGGACTTGCGCCGAAAACATGTCGACGAGCGGCAGTGTTGTATTTTTACCTCTCTCCCGTCCAATAGTTTTCGCAATAGTAAATGGTAATCCGTCTGCGAACAACTTACCGTGAAGCGTTGAAACTTTGAAATCTGTTCTGTGCTCACACAGTTGTACTATAGTGACAGAACATGAATGTGACAGTACTGTTCACAATAATAATAATAATAATATCATCTAAGCTAAGGTAAATCGAGTGTGAATAGATAGTACTATCTCAAATCGTGATTATAGCGAATAGCAATCAAATTGAAAAAAAAATTGTTTGCAAATAAACTTATTAAATATTTAAGCCTACAACTCGAAGTAACAAAATGAAAATATTAAATTTTCTAGAGTAATAATTGTAGTTTAATATCCTTACGTCTTTTAATTTCAATTTAGATTAATTCTGTTGTCGAGTGTGGTAAGTATTACCATTAATTATAAAATAAGTACTGAAGTACCAAAATTATTAAACCTGTTTTATTTCGTTAAAAACTTCGGCCTTGGTTCTTGAATATTATATGTTTCTTTTATTGACATACGAAATTACGAAAATCAATGCAATAAAATTAAAATCAACATAATATTAGTTATGTGTGTATTTAACATTTAAACTATCTATGTGTAATAAAGTAAAGGATGTCAGGTAGGACCTAGATAGTTTATTAGTTATTTAAACTGCTAATTATTATTATTTTTTAATTTTTTAAGATTTTTGTTCAAACACTAGAATCTCTGATTTTTTTTATGGATAGACATCTAGATTAACTTTTAGAGGTAAAAGACCTTGGTTTGTATTTAGCCTCTTATTTTTTTAACCCATACTCAAAAACTGATTTGGCTGCCAAATACAAAATAATTTTTAATTATAAATTTACTATTTAATATCAAATGAAAATAACAAAATAAACTTTATAAATATAATTTTATTAATATAAAACATCAATTAATGAACAGAATTATTCTTCTGGACAAACCGCCGATGCTAAGACTGCTGCACCCCTTCCACTACCATCTTCAGAAAGTATAATACCAAATTTTATACCGCTATTCACTAATTCACTTATCTTGCTCATCAACAAATTATGATAAAACGGATGGAATTTATACACTGACCCATCCACTCCAATTATCACATCTTTTTCATTCATCTTATTCAATATGGCTGTAAGTCCAGCTGCTACTAAATACGCAGATCTCCTCGAAATGCACTCTGTTGCATATCTAACATTCATACAGTCACCATCTGTAGGATTAACCACACCAATTCCTTGAAGGAACTTTCTAGTGCCTGCATAAGTTCCAGGTGGATCATTCTCAATTAGAGATAACACATCACAAGTTAATGATTGCGGAGTATTAAGCATTGACGGCTTTGTACCATCAAATATTAATTCTTTTTCTATCATGTCTAATAATACTAGTCTTAACAATTCTCCAAGGTACATTCCAGATATCATTTTTTCAAAAATTTGTTGACCACGATTTTCAGAATTTTCATCAATAACTTTGTCATATTTAGTATGAAAATCTTCAAGTTCGTTATTGTCTCCAAATGCACCCCACTCTAGATTAATAACCATTTCTTCTTTTGATTGGTCACCACTATATAATTGGATATTTTTTACCTAAAAATACAAATTACACTGTATTTAACTATTAGAAATATTAATACATTGATTTTTTACAAATTTACTTTTTCTACGTAACAACAGTTACAACCTGTACCAACAATCAAGCCTATTCTGGTTTTTGGATTCAACCAGGCACAGGACATTAAAGTGCCAACGGTGTCATTTAAAATTGCACAAATGTGTATATTTAAGTCTGGGATATTATTTATTGACTTTGTTAGTAGCTGTACTACATCTTGACCAACTGCGCCTCCACATGTAAAACCTTTTGTCCATCTTACAAGTTCTCCTGAGTTAATGCTCGATTGTGACATTGGGAAACTAAATGTGAAACCCAAAGGGAGTGTGCTATCTTTTTTTATTCCTTGTACGGTCACAAATTTATTCAAGCAATTGGCTATGTAATCAAACAATATTGTTCCTGATCCATTCATCAACTCCTTAGAACACTCGTATATCTCTTGATCCATTTTGAAATATTTATTTTCTCCTAATTCTAGTTTGAGTACTCGGAAATTTGAACCTCCCAAATCAAGAGCTAAGAATTGGCCTTTTTCATTACCAGTAGGCAAGTCTTGGACATATGTTTGCCAGCATTTGATTGTTGCTTTTGGATGTGTTTTCTCACCAAGTCCTTCATCAATGCAGGAAGTTATCCGGTTCATAAATTCCCGTAGTTTGTTATTTGGCAGTACAAAGTTTCTGCATAAACGTCTTACTCTAATATGATTTCTCCATGTTTTTAAGTTATTCAAATGTCCTTTACAACTTTGCCTCGGGTCTGACATTTTTTTGAATTATTAGGATAATAATTGCCTTCTAATATACTTAGAATAAAATAATGATATTCTAAACAATATTTGTAGCAGTCTTATATGAACTTTATTTTGAATGTTTATTTTATATTACCAAGGTGCATTATTTGTATTTACATTAGCCAACAATTATTTTCTTTAAATCTTTAAGTGTTATTATGATTTTTAATTGCCTATGGATTTAAGACTGAATAAAACAATTTAAAATAAATAAATTCAATATTGTTGAATTATGTAAACTGTTAAATATTTATTACTTATATCTTACTATATTTATTTGGTGTTTTTTAGTAGTTGACAATGGCAGTTTTTAAAACATCATCAAGTATATTGACAAAAGAATGTTTAAGAACACAAATTTGTGGTAAAAATAGTTTTTTTAGATCCTTTTATAATGTATACATTGTGTTTACCTCATTATTATACAGGTGAAGGAGAGTGGCCAAAAAATACAGTAATATACCAGCCTTATGAAACAGAACAAATTTTATTACCTGACAACTCAAAATGTTTATCAGTTAAAACATTTTTAAAAATGGCTGGATTAGAATTCATTGTAGAAGCAAGAGAAAATGCTGAATATATGTCACCACATCGAGGTAAAGTGCCTTTTATTAAAGCAGGCCAGTTTTTAGTTGCTGACTTTGAACCGATCGTCAGTTTTGCTCAATCCAAAGTAAGGTTAAACATTATTTTAAGTATTTAGTTTAATTAAATGTCTCGTTAAATGTTAATACATTTATATTCAGGGTTATTCGCTATCAACAAGTTTAGATGAAGCTCAAAAGTGGGATCTTAGAGTATACATGGCACTAGTTAATAATGTTCTTTTAAATGCTGAAGTTAGTTTACACTATTACAGAATATTATTATTTATTTTAGAAGCAATTACTCAATTTTAATAATATTTAGATCTATGTTACATGGAACCATGAGCTTACTTATAAAGAACTTACGAAGCCAAGATACAGTTCTGTTTATCCTTTCCCATTGAACCACTGGGCTACATATAATAAGCGCCGTGAAATGTTATCACATTTAGATGTGTTAGGTTGGAAAAAAAAATCCTTAGATGAAGTATTTAAGGAGGTAGAAAAAATCTGCGAATCATTGTCAAACTTTTTGGGGGACAAGAAATATTTTTTTCATGAAAAGTATGTTATTAAATATTTATGTATGAAATATTTATTTTATTAATGAACATTTTTTCAGGCCAACTGAGTTGGACGCTTTAGTATTTGGTCATTTGTTTTCTATCATAACAACACCACTACTAAACAATAGATTTGCTGCTACTGTCAGAGCTTATGACAATCTAGTTCAATTATGTGTACGTATTGAAACAGAATTTTATCAGTCTAGAATTCTATAATATAAATAATTGTTTATTTGATGAATATTAGTTAGTATTTACTATTATTATTTAACTATACCAAAATGGGCAAAATAAAATAAAATATTAACTAAACTGTTATATAGAAATATTGTGATCTAATTATGTTAAGAAGTGTTAATAAAATTAATGATACAACATATTGAGTTTGTTGTTATAATTTTGAAAAAAAAATGACCTTTGTATTCTTATTAAGAATTTCTTAACATATAATAATCTAGTGTACGTTAATTCCACTAATTAGTTCTAAACTAATTTTTTTTTAATACTATAAAACTGATGATTCCATTGTTGGTTTTTACGGATTTAGGATAGATTTATATTTGGTTTAAAATAATAATATGTCCAACTTCAAAGCACAATGTCATACATTTTATTTTATCAAGAATATGTATAAATAATGTTATTTAACAGTAATAATAAAACAAACAGTAAAGCAAAAAAAAAAAAATCTACGGGGAACAATAAATTGAAGTAAATATACCCAATCCAAAATAAACATAGACAAAAATATTCATAACAAATATTCATAATAACTCGTTTAACTTTTTCATATAATGCTGAAAACTTAACCAAATACTGAAACAAAGTTATTTATGAAAAATAAAATATTTTCAAAAGCAACATAATCACCATAATTTTTAATGCATCATGAATGAAAATTAAAAATTGTAAGAATAAATGATCTTAAATTTAATATGTATAATAGTTCTTATAAATACTACTAGGGTATTTAACATTGTGATGTGTATACTTAAATATATAAAAGTTACATATATTTTTCCACATATATAATATATTATAAAACATTTGTTGTTATTTTTACCTGTACTGTTATATTTTTATATTGCAGAATTTTATAATGCTACCTAAAACTTGATTTAATAGAAATAAAAATATATGATGGACAATGTCCTATCAACTTAATACTTTAAATAATTTAATACATACAAATTATTTACGGAAGACAATTAAAATATTGGATACTGTTAACAATTGCAACTAAAAAATATTTTTATTTTAATTATTTAATACATGTTATAAAAAAAAATACAGTATAAAATATGGTGTACCTACATTAAATAAGAGATAGTAATCAAAAAATAAAAGAAATTATGTGGTACATATGTAAAGAAATAAATTAATTGGCCATCAATACTTTAAAATAGAAATGTTGAACTATCAAATATGTAATGTTATAAATATTAAAAAAATATAATAAAAAAATATTTTTTTTTTAAAAAAAAAA
>PVMI01081923.1:0-16603 GCA_008528875.1 Aulacorthum solani
ATACATATATATTAATTAGTTATTACAACGAATGTCGATTTACAATATTATAGAACTTTAATATATCTTTATTATATACAATATTTTTTTTGTTTCTGATATTTCGGAGGGGGTTTAAACCCCCCTCCTGCGTTCGTCACTGTAATCATATATTTTAATAATAATTCGTGCCCACGAAGACGAACCTATATTCACACCAATACACCATTCTAATGTACATTAAGTAATTATACATATGTGGTCTATGTTATATTGGTGTTGACTTAAGTATTATAGCAGGAAATAATATTATAATAACGTAATGATTATCATATAATATAGATATCTATGGGATTATTGTTTTGGGGTAAAATTAGTTCAAACTACCGTATTACTAATAATAGAACAAGATATTACTATTTATTAATAGCAATTTAAACGGATTATAAAATATTCTTGGAAGTAGGTGCCTAACTATATTTGACTGTGATGCTGACCGACTGTCTTCGTTCAGAATAGGTTTTCGTACCACGGATATGCAATGAATAGTGATTTATCATTGAATTCAAATTGAACACATTTATTACAATTTACATTGGTCTACTCATTCAAGAAGTAGGTCGTAGACTCGAATTATAGACATATTTTATTAGAAAATAAATAGCTATGTCACTTATTGGTTATTAGTAAGTAGGTAGGTCTTATGTACCTATCCAAGATATAGGTAGGTACCTAGGTATTTACCATTTTGCGTTTTTAAAATTTTTTACATGAATAGGCATCCAAATAATCATTTTAAGTTTTTAAATGTCAAGTCTACATTATTATTACTAACATAAAATATAAAATTTTATTTTCAATTATTGTCATAGCCACTTACAGGTACCTACATGCAAATATTTTACAATTTTATAGTCTGAATTTTCTTAATGAAAAATATAATAGATAATGATTAATGAATTTGTACTAAGATAGAACACAACAGTCGAAAAAAGGCAATGTTAAGGTTACTCTCAAACAGAGTAAATAATTTTTGAATTTTACGAAAAACTACTGAAAAATTAAAATACTAATTTGCAATAAATATTAGGTTCTGTCTATCGTAGGAACATAATAGTTGTGATTAACAATGGTTTTACTGTTCTAGCATAAGCTTTTTACTAAAAGTGTGCTTGTAATATAAGCATATCAACTTTAAAGTGTTAATGTGTAGTACTGATGAAATTAAATACGAATAATAATTTTAAATAATGCAATAATATACATTTTATAATATAATCTGACAAGATAATAATATCATTGTTTTGTCTTTTGTGATAATACTGCAAGTATAAAACATATGTTTTCAATTGCAATTATTAAAAAGCGCATGCGCCTTATCAGTACCTTTATAGTCTTATCATTGACGGTAATTAACTTTGGTTCGTAGTTATTAGTTATTACTAATAATTATTTCGCTGTCTTGTACTCTTGTTTCCTCGTTTCTCGTTAGTAGACGTGTTGGTACTTGAGTTTCTATGCATTCCCAACTTAACATAAATTGTTACTCGATAGACGCATTGTATTATTGACTTCTGAACCTTCTATTTGTGTAATCCATTTTTGCGTATCGATTTGATTAAATATATATTTTATTATTAGGTACTTGTTTATTGATAAATACACAGTAATAATATAGCGGTGCTCTCAATCTCACAATGAATATATTGTAAGTAAAAAAACGAAAAATTCGAAAACTCTGGTTTACAAAATAGTTGGAAATGGCTGAATGTGAATTACGTCAAAGGAAAAAAGAAGACGATGGAGAAATTAATCTCCAAGAGGATAAAGAAGAAATAAAACCTGCTGAACAAGATCAAGCTCATATTGAAAACAAACCAGAACCAGTAAGATTCATATTTGTCTAGTTATGTCAGATTTTACAATCTTCTAATATTTTGATGAATTTCATTATTTTATTATTACTATAATTAGACTATGGGAGAATAGACATTGTACAGTTTATGTATGCAGGTAGTATAATTCGTCTAGTGTCTATATAGTAAAATGTTACATTTTAGTTTCTTTAATAGTATGTGCACTAAAGTCATCCGTCATTATTTACATACCTAATATAATTTGGTATATAATTTATGATATGGTAGTTAGATGTAACTATCATCTGGGGTATTTTTTTATGATTATTCCTGAATTAGATGTTTAGTGATGTGTAGTATAAATAATAATATTTGTCAAATAGCTTTAAAAGTATATTATTTAACAAAGACTTTTTATTCATTTACCATTGTGGACACTACATAATTTCATTGTTTAAAAGGTAAATATACCTAATTACCTCCTTAAAAAATGGTACATTTAAAATCTTATCTTTATTACTATTACATTATAATTATATAGGTACCTACACAAGTTTTATCATATATTATTATATTACATTGTTCTAAATATAATATAGGTAAACTTTATGAAGAATGCAGGTACATTTGTATTGGTGACCTTTTATATTTGGTTATTTTATAACAATATAATTTTTTTATGTGATAATCATATAGATGGATCTTCTAACTTTTGATGAAACCTATTCAATGTTTTTATCTTCATATTTTACCCATATATACCCTAATTTTAAATTTTATTTGTCACATTATTATTTCAGTTAAAAGGATCAGTTGTTATAAACACATTTAGGCTATAATTTAGTAAACAATTTTTCAGATTGATGATTGTATTCAGTCATGTGTTGTGACAAATACTATGCCGCATTTGGTTAGGCGTTACAGGCCGGTTCATAAGATATATAATGCTTATCAAAATTTAAGAAAATTAAAAGGTCCTAAACATTGGTACGCGGGCTCAAATTATTTCAGTAACCAAGCCTCATTCAATTTCCGAACAAATAATTATCGTAGGTTTAAAGTAAGTTTTCTGCTCAAATATATTTGGGTAAACATTGAATGTGGCATGGATACATGTACATGGTGATGGTACAAGACGTATATTACATGCTTTTTATGGATTTAAAAGACTCTAGTTCTTCATATTTAAATGGCTTAAGTTTTATTTCTGTTTATCGATTCAACAAGGCCTAAAATTGAAATCATCATCTTTCTCTGTACACTAAAATATTATATTTATGTGTAAATCACCAGAAATTATTAATTTTAACAAAAGTGATATGCAAGCCAATGTTTGTTGGTTTAAAAGACTTGATGCTATAATAATTATTCATAAACAATAACAATTCTATAATGGCTGAACATAGTAATTTTCACTATTAAATTTGCATGAAAACGCTTCAATAAAACATTTTAACATTTAAGGTAGCTGGATCATGTACGCTTCAATCAAATTAATATTAATATTTAAATATATAACTAAAGAAAATATATTAAACAAATAAGTTAACATTGTTTGATCAAATCTTAACACAATAATTAAAAGAATTTATAGGGTACTGTATTTTAGATAAATAATAATTTATGATTTACACGAAAACATAAAATAATTATAAATTACATTGTATGGTATTTTAAAATAAGTTATTATTATTTTTATTTGTATTAAAATATTTGTGAATATACTGCTAACTCACGATTCCACAAATTTCAATAAATCAAAGTTCTTAAGAACTGAAAAATAATCCTATAAAATATATTATTGAAGATATGTATTGGTTTTTATTGACATTAATTTATTGTATTATTAATTTATAATTTAATAGCAACTTTTTTATAAATTATTAAAGAAATATTCAAAATGAGTAGTTAATAAATATTTATGTGCATTTTGTTTAATTACTGAGGTGTTATTAATTTATTGTGTATACATTTGTTTGTGTTTCTTATGCTGTATAATGATAAATATATTTAAAAATTATACTTTTGTAATCAATGTTTGTAATTATTAACTTTTATGTTAAATTATATTTAGATAATTAATTCATAATATGCTTTATTTAATTAACAATTTATATAGGTAGGTACTTTTGTTTTTATTGTTATTTATTAATTTTTATACAGCCGTGATGTTTTCTTGCTTATTCAAATAATTAACACCAAAAATCACCGTGGGCCAATCTGTATGAATATAATATGTTTATAAATACATTTTTTTGTTAATAGAAAGAAGATTTTGACTCTGAAGATGATAAAAATATAGATCTCTCAGCAAAAATACCATCTGGTACCAATAAAATGCCACAATTATTAGAAACATTATTAAGTGGAATATCAGAAAGGCAAGAAACTTGTGATTAATTGCATTAAGCTTAATTATGTAACATTAAATAATAAGATTTTTTTATTAGGTGGAGAAACTGGATAATTCGAGGTATATTTGGCTGGCTTATGATTGGCCTTTTTTGTCTCTTATGTTATGGAGGACCCCTTGCCTTAATGATAGCGGTATGTATTTTAAAGCATTTATATTTAAGTTATATAACCAATATAAATCAATATTCTATTTATAGGGCTTCATGATTGGCCTATTCATTAGTTTTATTTTATTTTTGAAGAGTGGTCAAGGTCAAAGATTTTTTAAATTATTGATTAAGTACTAGCAATAATAATAAATAACAAAACATCTTAAAAGTTGATTAATTAAAAATTATAGAAAATGTTTATTTGCAATTGGTACCCATATGTAATGTAAATAATTATATTTTTATTAAAAAAAACAATTTATTTTTATTTATATAGGTAGTTTATGAACCATAAGCATATAAATGTAATCAAAGACATTTTTAGATAGTTTTGTTGTTTCTTTCTATGTTAGGCGCATTAACACATGTCTTGGCTGGCATACTTTCAATAAAAACTAAGTAAAAATAAGTTAAGAAATGCGTGTTTGTTAAAACCAGCGCCTCAAATTTATATGATATTCTATAAATTGTTGTTTACCAAACACTGAAGAACTAAATTAACAAAAAACATAATATTATTATGATTTATATAAGCAATATATACTTTAATATTGATCTCAACAGTTTGCTTTTTACGGTTTCATGCAAATAAAATTAATATAAATGATCACTTTGTATTTGCATTTTGATTAATATACTTCAGGAAAGTGTACATTAAAATTAGTTTTATAATAATTTAGTAATCATATTTAAGTATACATCCTTGCTTTGTATTAATTTGTTGTTTTAGATTATGAGTTTCATTAGATAATTAATCTTTAGTTACATTTATAAATTATAGTTATATTGTACCTATTTTAAATATTTAAAAAGTAATTATCAACTATTTGTACTCTAGAAAAACAATTAACTATACATTTTAAAACAGTCATTCATCTTAACTTAAACTTTTACATTACAAAATAACATTTATATTTCAATGAATTCATTAAAATGACAAATATCCGATAATATGCAATATGTATAATATATCAATTCATTTTTCAAAATGAACAAAAAACTATTAACTATTTAAAATTTAAATTAGATGGTTTTAACTCAACCCTATAACATCTCATTTTGATGTATTTAAATTACTTACAGGTTTTAGTAGTCCAGGTCAAATGTTTTGAAGAGATAATTAACATTGGTTATTCGGTTTATCGTATTCATGGTTTGCCTTGGTTTCGTTCTTTATCATGGTATTTTTTGATGGCATCTAATTATTTCTTTTATGGTGAAAGCCTTGTAGACATATTTGCAGTGGTAGTTAATAGAACAGTAAGTTTTTAAAATTATTTTAATCTTCACTATTAATAGGTACTTATTTAATCATTGGTGATTTTAATTTAGGAATATTTGAAAATGCTAATAACTTATCATCGGTTCGTTTCATTCAGTCTATACATTGCTGGTCTAGTATGGTTTGTGTTATCATTGGTACGCAAATACTACATGAAGCAGTTCTCATTATTTGCTTGGACACATGTGTGTCTCTTGATTGTTGTATCTCAAAGTTATTTTATTATTCGAAATATATTTGAAGGTCTAATATGGTATATAAATTATTCAATATTAATAAGTATTTTAACTTTTTTTTATTAAGTTTCATTGTTTTCTTTGTATATAAAGATTTTAATGAATTTGTTAATTGAATATTTAAGTTTTTTTTTTTAATTTCAGGTTCATTGTACCAGTATCAATGATCATACTTAATGATATTTGGGCCTACGTCTTTGGGTTTTTCTTTGGACGAACGCCGCTTATACAAGTTTCACCAAAAAAGACATGGGAAGGATTTATTGGTGGTGGTGTAGCTACTGTAATTTGTGGTATTATAGTAAGTACCTTTATTAAAAAAAAAAAAAACAATAAATTAACCTTTAAGATTATATTTTACCATGTTAGGTAAGTCACATAAAAAAAATAATCATACCTTTACTCAATTATTTGAGGTAAAAGTAATAAAGAAACTGTAAAGTTACTCAAATGCAATTGTAATAAAATCCTCACTTTTTAATAAAATAAAGTAATAAAGTTTTATTTACACCATTGATTTTATAATATACATATAAGCCATTTGATATTAAATTCGACCACTTCAGTGTATACATATATCATATATATTCTGTATATTATAAAATCAGTGTTTTCACATTATAAAATAAAATAAAATACAATTCAGTACATGAGTATTTCTCTACTTTAATTGACAACATATATGGAAATATTATATCAGTTAATTTGAACAAGATGTTAATAGAAAAAGGAAAAATATGTATTTCGAGAAAAGTTAGTTAAATAAAGTACAGTACAAGTAAATATGTTATGTATAACATTGAAAACTAAATTATGACATTTTTACAATAATTACATAATATAGAATAAGTGTTGTGGTTTTTAGATTTATTGTACTACTATAGATGCTAAAGATAATTTTCAATGTAAGTCATTTATTAGATGTTAAAAATGTATTAAATTTAATCATTTGTTTTTATTTATTTTATTATATTATTTAGTGTATTTTATCTGAAACCAATAATTATATTTAATTAAAAATAATCTGAATAATATTATGATATCACTACTAAAATATGTAAATACTATAAATAAAATCATAAAAAATTATTATTTCAATTTATTTTTTATTTTTATTTTAGATATCATATTTTCTATGTCAATATCCATACTTTGTATGCCCAGTTGAGTACAGTGAGAAGTTTGGTAAAATGATCATTGATTGTGAACCGTCGCCTTTGTATACTCTACATGAATATGTCCTGCCAGAATTTATTGCACGTGCTATGAGTGTAGTATGTAAAAAATTAATCATGTTAAATATACAACAACTTAGTTGTATATTATTTATTTAAAACAAATTTATACAATCACTTATTTGTACTTTGAATGATTTAGTTTGGAGGTTCCAACACAATCACTATCTATCCTTTTGTTATTCATGCTTTTTGGATGTCATTGTTCAGCTCCATTATTGGACCGTTTGGTGGATTCTTTGCTAGTGGATTTAAACGGGCATTTAAAATTAAAGTAGCTCACTTGTAAATTATTCACTGACTAGTTGCTATTATATTTATTTATTTATATTTTAGGACTTTGGAGATGTGATTCCAGGACATGGTGGTATTATGGATCGTTTTGACTGTCAATATCTTATGGCCACATTTGTTAATGTTTACATTTACAGTTTTGTGAGCACTCCTACCTTACAAAAGACTGTTCAACAGGTACTCATAAAATTAATCTTCTATTCAAGGGACATTACAGCTGTTCGTGTGGTCCCCATCTTACAAACTCACAGCATACCAAATTTCAAATTTAGAACAATCAATTTAATTCTGTTTTTTTTTTTAATGCTCAAGTAAATTGATCAACTATCATATTTAAAAGCAAAAATATTTTTTATGGCCCAATGTTTGCTTTTTTTGATATCATAGTTTTAAAGCGATCAATTCACTCTAATATTAAAAATAATAAAATAAATTATAAAATGGATTCTTCTGAAAGTGAAATTTTCTGATATGTGTTTGTAAGTTGGGTACAACACAAATGGGTATGACATCCTCTTGAATATATTATAATAGTAATGAAATAATTATTTGGTATTTACATATATTAAATGTTTAGGTAATTAATTTAAGACCTGAAGAACAGTTACAATTATTTTACGTTCTCAAAGGATCATTGGAAAACCGGGGAATTCTCAATGTGCAATAAATAAAAAAAATATCATAGTCAACCAGCAACCTTCACATTCCTTCTTTCAAATACAATATTAACTTAAAAACAATTGTTTTTGGAAAGTTATGTTTAATTTGCCTTATGTTCTTGATGTGTACTTATTAAAACATTCTTTGGCCTATTTGATATATTTTATCAAACAGACTACTCTGCTTAAACTGCAGATACTTTGTATAAAAATCAGTATGTTATTTAATTTGTTTAGTTAAAGTTTTTTTAGTTATTTTCAATGTTTTGATTTTTAATTGGATTTATTGTTTGTTGTAAAACACCAGATACCACATTCTCTATAAATCAGTATGAGTTGAGAATTAACACTTTCACATTCCTTTTTTTTTTATGTGATCGACTCCATCAATAACTATGTAGAACTTATTTCAAGTTATTGAAACAGAGATATGGGTAGAATGTGTGTAGTTCTTCATGAAACTGTTTAGAATATAGATTGATAGATTTATTTTACATTTTTGTTGGTGTTTTACTGAATTTTGTTAATTGTTTTGTGAGGATGTAATAAATGCATTATAAATACTAATAATATATATAATTTTATATGCTATAAACAGGGAGGTGTGTGACGGTTAAACTGTATACAAAATGTGTTAATTATATTATTATCTACATTTTGAAAACCACACGTTGGTTGAAACTAGAGTTTGACTACGTCTTTAATCTATTATATTATAATCAATTACCTATTGTTGTTTTCTGTATAACATACCTACCTAAATCATATTTTTCTTAGTCGAAAAATCGTCTGTTATATAACAAAACTATTAGTATTTAACATTGATCGATTTAGTATATTAAAATGTGTGCATCTAATTTATTGTTCTTTAAATAATAAAGACATTTATTTATTCCTACATGATTGTTTGCTCTAATATTTTATAATATTAAACACCCAATGTTTATTTCAGATTCCAAACGGTGGGTAAGAACTTTTGCACTGATGGTTTTTTTTTTTTTTTTGGTTTACTCATTGTACCTATAGATAGGTAGTAAAAAAAAAATAAAAAATACAAGCAGATATCAACGCGGTTTTCGACTAAATGTCTGCCCAAAGCCCGAGAATCGTTTTCCGAATACATACTACCTAATCGAATACGACGATATTTACAATATACACGGTGGCTTACATAGTTAGTTTGACGAAACCGCCCCCCCCCCTAGTGGCTCAACACCCCTAACGTCACTTGTTTCGTTTTAGTTGCTATGGAGTTGAAACGCAAACACGCTTCAAAGTTATCAGTAAAAACGATCGGCTTACCTCTCCGTGTCGTACCATTCGCGGTTTCATCGTCTTGTCTCGTATGTAGTTTTATAGGTACCTACTTTTTTCATGTGATATATCACATAACTGAGATGGGAACCACGACAGCATTACTTCCACCCGTCACTTACATCGTTTGTTGTACAAAGTAAGTACCTACCTTTACTACAACACACTATAATTACTGATTGCCAACATTTGTAACGAAAACAGGTTACCTGTCACATGGTCGCAATCAGCATAAGTCACTTCTGTGGTTCCTGATGGCCACACACGAAGCTTAGAGGTAGAGATACCTCTCACAGCACCAACCATCATACAATCTACACGACCACTGCTGCAGCAGACATGGATGGCGAAATCGTCGTGCAGGACCTCGAACTGCGGTCGCTGATCGGATTTGACGGCAATCCGCTGAACGGCCTTATACTGCACCCAGACGGCGTACACCTGGTGTACCCGCTGGGCACCAACATCGCGGCGTACAATTGGCGCACCAAGGCCCAGCGGTTCTTCGAGGGACACACGAACGTGATATCGGCCGTCACGGTGTCGACATCCGGCCGGTTCGTGGGTTCTGGTCAGGTGAACTACATGGGGTTCCGGTCACCGATAATCGTGTGGCAGTTCGACACCGGTCAGCTGGTCGCCAAGTACGAGTCGCACAAGGTGCGCGTCGAGTCCGTCGCGTTTTCGTGCTGCGAGAACTTTCTGATATCCCTGGGCGGCATCGACGACGGTTCGGTGATCGTCTACGACATCGGCAAGCGGGAGGTGCTGTGCGGGTCTTCTTCCGTCAAGTCGACCGCAGGCTCGGCGACGGTGCTCCGGCCGGTGCACACGCGTGGCGAGTGTTTCATCGTGGCCGGCGACAACATACTCAGGCTGTGGACGCTCAACAGAGAACAGCGGAACATCCAGGGGCTGGACGGGTCGTTCGCCAAGATCAAGCGCAAGATCTTGTGCACCGTTGTCGATCGGCTGGACGAGTACGCGTACTGCGGCACCAGCACGGGCGATGTGATGAAAATCAAACTGAACTTCTCGGCCGACACGGCCGTGGTGGCTCCCACCAACGCGCCGACGCTGGTCGGGTGCTATGCCAAGTACCCTCCGGCGGGCAAGAACAGGCGTGGTACCTCCGCCGCCACGGCCGTAGAACTGTACAGCAAAGGCATCACGGCGTTGTACCTGGTCGCTGACGGCACCATGCTGGTGGGCTCCGGGGACGGCGTGGTCGAGCTGGTAAAGCAGAAGGCCCGCGACGCCGGCCGTGGCGCGCGCAGCAAGCCGAACAGCACCCGACTGGCGACGCCCACCCGTCCGCTGCTGGTGGCCGTCAAGTCGGCCAACGTTGATTCGTCCGTGACCAGCATACAGTTGATGAGTGACGGCGTCGTTTTGGTGGGTACCGTTAACTGCGAGCTGTTCGCGGTCCGCGCGCACGACTTCGACGTCACCTGCCTGTTCACGTGCCACACGTCTGTAGTGTACGACCTTGCGTTCCCGCACGGCTACAGCAAGGTGTTCGCCACCGCCAGCAAGCATGACGTGCGCGTCTGGTCGGTGGACACGCTGCAGGAGCTGCTCCGGATCACCGTGCGCAATTTCACGTGCTCTGGCGTGCTGTTCTCGTACGATGGAGCGCAGATCGTCACGTCGTGGAACGACGGCAACATCCGGATATTCGCGCCGGAAACCGGGCGTCTGCTGTACGCCATCAACAATTGTCACAACAAGGGCGTGTCGGCTATCGCCATGTCCAAGGACGGCCGGAAGCTGCTGAGCGGCGGCGGCGAGGGCCAGGTCCGCGTGTGGCAGGTGGACAACCTTAACGGGGCACTGCAAGCCGTGCTCAAGGAGCACAAGGGCCCGGTGAGCTCGATTGACGTGCACCAGCTGGGCCACGAGGCGATCACGGCCAGCGCGGACGGCACGTGCGTCGTCTGGGACATTGTCCGGTTCACGCGGTTGTCCATAATGTTCTCGTCGACGATTTTCACCAGCGCCAAGTATCATCCGAACGGCGCCCAACTGCTCACATGCGGCACCAACAGGTATATTGGGTTCTGGGAGGCACTAGACGGATCGTTGATACGCGAGATCGAAGGATCGTCGGCGTCTGCGCTCAACTCGCTAGATGTTACGCCCAACGGTAAGTACATAATATAAGTACCTACCTACTCATACTATACCTGTTATTACCTTTTAGGGCTGATGGTATTTCAAATTGTTTTATATTTTAAAAATTATTTTTGAAATATCATTGCGATTAGTAATGTGTATCTGATGTAAGGTACAAGAACAAAATCGATTAAATTCGATTTAACCCATATAGTTACCTACCGATAACGGCAGGCTTATACTACATACCTAATACATTCAAGTATACGACCTATTATAGAGACATATAGTGTAGTGTGGCCATACGCCCTGTTTACATTACATGGGAATGTAATGTACTTTAAAAGTCTGTCCTGGTGTCTCGAAAAAAGCTTTCGGGAAGCTTAGTCGTCTCGTTTTTAGATATACTGTACCACAAGCGGCTTGCACACAGAATACCGATATCCTGTGTGCAAGCCGCTTGTGGTGGTTAGGACTTTAATATTCACATCCCTTGAATCCCAATGAAAAGTTGATGGAAAAGCTTAAAAAGCTTTGTACCTGAGCCAGTATGCCTTATCTCATTAAACCAAGGATTTCCAAACTTTCCAACAAGTTAGCCACCCTAAAAATTATAAGTATCTGGTGATCTATCACTATTTGTTTAGGTACCTAAATTATTTTTATTATGACGTGCAGCATAATAACGACTTAATTTACACTGATTTCTATAAAGTATATGATTCGATTAATCATAAAATTCTTGTCTATGTTCTTAAAGAATCTGGATTTGGAGAGCCACTATTGTCGTGGCTTAATTGTTATCATGTAGACAGGTACTAGACTGGTTTCGTCGGGAGTCCTGCTATGAAGAACCCTGTCTTTATTGTTCTCGCACTATTTATTAATACCGTGCATGGAGTTCTACGTCACTCCCTCTCCTTTTTTGTGTTGCTGATGATTTAAGACTTTTCATGCACGTACACACTTCTGATGATTGCCGTTTGCTGCAAGCTGACCTTGATAGGTTTTTTAATTGGTTTTGTGTACTGGGTTTGTCACTTAATATTTCTAAATGTAAAGTTTTACCAGATCTCCAGCAATTTTTAGAAAGAATAAAAAGTAATATTTTATTATATAAATAAGTATTATATTTTTAATAATACTTACAAAACATTTCTACAAATAAATTAAATCTTAAACATATCTGGAAAAATATCTTTCCTTTTACACGAATAAAATTGTAACTTAATTGGAAAGTTTGATAAAGAAATCGGAAGTTCAATATAATTAAATTTAAACAAAAAGCTTCTTCCCCTTGGAGAATTCTTTGATCCGTCATTTGTACAATATAAAGTTTTTTCAAAGCTTACAGCCAAGTGGATAATTCAAATTAATTGAACTTATTTGAACTAGACGTTTATCTTTTAGGTTCACCTTAAAGGTTGATTATAACTGTTGATTTTGGGTTAATATGTTGATGTATCACCAATGCAGTAATTACTAGTATTATGTGCCGTTGTATGTATAATAGATACTAATTGATGGTCTCGTCTTCACAGGTAAGTACATCGTCACCGGCAGTTCAGATCAGATGGTTAAGGTGTGGCTGTACAACGAGGGGGTGCCTACGCATGTCGGGGTGGGTCACGCGGGGGTAGTGACCAACGTGAAGGTGAGCCCGGATGGTAGATTCGTGGTGAGCACGAGCGCGGACGGCGGCATATTCCTATGGCGTTTTCCTCACGCCGCAGACACCGCGCCGCCCGGCAGCCGGTGCAGCGCGATTAGCGTCGGCGGCGCCGGGGCCAATCGGCGGGAACAGCAGACAGACCGTTCGAGGCAGCTGTCGCTGAAGAAAACGTTGCCGGCCCGGAAGGAGAACATCAACGTCATATCCAAGGTGCAAAAAGTGCGGGCGGCCACGGACTGCAGCGGACCGGCTGCCGTAGCGACGGTGGCCGGTGACGGCGGGAACGCCGCCGAAACAACCGTCGACGGATCTGTGAAGTGTCTGTGCCGGCGCGGGTCGACGGCGACTTGCGTTTGCTGCGACCACGGCACGGGCGGCCGAAAGATCAAACCGTTCGTCCGATGACGAGCGCGCGCGTGCCCATATAATATTGTCTGCAGTACAATAATATTAAATGTACTACACATCCCATGTCGGTGTTGTAAAGTATTTGAGTAAAGGTATTTAAATACTATAACAGCCTATATTATATCGGTGTTGTACAGTATTTGAGTAAAGGTATTTAAATACTTTTATGGGTGTATTGAATATTTGAATACACCTACTATTGTCTAAATATTTATTCGACGTGGATTATTTCTTAAGATATTATTTTAACACGTCTTCATTTGTTTTGCATTGGATATTATAATATTGACATTTATTTCGGATTTTCTTTTCAATAACTCTCGAAAGTTTTGATTATTTGTCACAATAACAAACTCGTATAGAATATTGTAACAGCTACTATGGTATAGGTACTACACTCGAATAGTTTATGAGGCGCATTTTTTTTTTTAATTTTTGGTTTCAAACATCTATAACTACTAAGTAATGAGCAATGACAACAACATTGGAAAAGTGTAAAAAGTTGAAATTACGTAGGTAGGTACATCTACATAATTTAGTGTCTGTCGTCAGTGGCGCACTGCAGGTGCTATAACTATGTCGGAAAACAGAACATACAAGACTAATAATTATATAAGTGTGTGTTTTAAGAGGACTGATGTCTGCGATACATTCATAAATGCAAGAGTGCCCACAGTAGTATAAACGGGGGGCGGGAAAAGTCAAAAATCTCTTATAACAGCACATATTATTTTTTTGTTTTTACGCGTGATAAAACGATTAATAATAATAATTAAGATAGCGGGGTTGGGTCATTAGCCATACCCCTCCTCCATGTATGGCTTATATTTGTAATTTTTAATTTGCATAACCAGAATTTAAGCCATTCCCGCTCATTAGTCATTACTCATTAACGAACAAATTTACATTTATAGCCTAATAGTGACATGCTTAAAGAAATCGATTTTATGATTAGCTATTTTACGTCTATTTATAGCTGACGTAATTAAAATGTTTTATACTTTCTGTTGACCGATTCTTGCTTATCGTCTCCTCTGATATAATAAATATAAGTCATAACAACAGTGTAACCTATGCACAATGATTTTACGATCAATTTCCGTTTACCCACCGTACTTTACCTATCTGGTGATGTGATATATGTGTTGATATTGAATTGAGTTCATAATAAATAATAACATTTTTTATGGTATATAATATATGAAAAAATAAATAATAGTTTTTACTTTTCTTTGTGATGGTCGACATAAAATATTATATGGAACGATTAGACCTTCCTAACGTAGAATTGTTATTACATATTATTATGCTGTGCTTTCGTCAACGAGAAAACATTTCTAGATCATGCCGTACAGGAATAAAGGATTAAAGATATTTTATTCTTTTGTGAGTTTCATTTGTTGCACACTTGTTACTTTGTAATTCTGACTAGTGGAAAAAAAATACTGAAAAAAGTCGAGTCAGTATGTAACGCTCGTTACAAGTAAAGTAAATTAATTATTATAACTCGCTGACTGTCTCTTGGATGATGTACAAATGTGGTTTTTGATTTTAATAATAATTATTATTAGGTGTTGAATCGTTAATGATATCGCAGTACTTTTAGTTTGTACGTAGCTTCTGAGTGTTTAGTGTTCATTAAAAAAATAAAAGCTTTAAAACACTGTTCATTTGTGAAAAATTTTGAAAACTCAATACACGGTTAATTGTAAAAGTTTCAAAAAAACGATAATGCATAGTCACAATTTTCACAACGAATAAATCAATTTCACAATAGCGTTTTGGCGTTTACTAATGATATATCAATTAAATCAATTATAGATAACTTAACAAAAACATTTATTTGAGTGAATCAATACAACTTACAACAACCATTATAGTTTTTATCTAAACTTGGGTACACTCGGACTTAATAAACTTCTATAGAATATGATACGGAATTTATGCGCAGCAAAACATGCACCTAACTTTTTTTTGTGACGAACTACGGAAACCGTTACCGAGTCCGTTCCAGGGTTAACATGTCAGATTTGAAACAAAGTTCAAAAAGCTTCTTGAAACACTGCTTCGTTATTTTACAGTGATAATTATGGAGAGAGTAACTTACAACAACGTTTCAGCGTACAATGTTTTGGTATGGTCAAAAACTCGGATATGACAAGATGGCCAGGTTTAAAAAATATTAGCTGCGATTTTGATGCTCTTGTGGATAAGTGAAAACTGCTAAACTTACTGATTAACAATTTGTGAGTGCTGCTTATTGATAGACCTTGAGTTTTTGACATTTTTAGTTTGGTTAGTGACTAACTTAAAGGACCTAAAAAAAATAACACTTTAGTAACTTAAATTTGTAATTTATAAGTCATCAAGACTAATTATACCCACATTAAATGTAATTATGTAACACGGCGTCTAGAGTATGCAATATAGGTACATACTTCATGCTTTCAATTTGTAGGTTTTACTGCCCTCAATATAATTTGTCAATTATTGGTGTAGGTAGTACCTATATATAATATATTATGCTACCTACCAATATTTCGCTGGTGTAATATGCTATATGAAAAAAGGGCATATGCAATAGGCTAAAAGTACGTACCGCAAAATTGTTACCTACCTTAAAATATGATGTACATTCTTTTTTTTTTCCGATCGAAAAACTGGAAACGGGTGGGAACTGTTTAGCACAATACTACCCGTCATATTATATAATATAATGTTTATTTTTTATTTTTATTACCTAGCTTTTTATACAACAATTAAATATTATATTTTATTTTATAGTACTTGTGCTCCGAGTCATTAAGATAAACAACATTGACTGTCAAAATAATACTATGATAACTGCCCTTATGATAAACAAATAAACACCCACCAAGACAACAACTTAGATAGGTATATTTTTTTTTTTTAGCTTTTTATTTAAAATATAGCTCAACTATTACAGTGCATTAAAGTATTAACAGTCAATGTATGTAGAAAAGTAAGA
>PVMI01081932.1:0-29803 GCA_008528875.1 Aulacorthum solani
ATATACAATAATTAATACAATAATATTTATGGTGTATTAAGTTTCTGTATAACAACTGTAAGCAGTGAGAGGAGGGGGTATTATGTACGATATTCGGTGTGAACTTTTTTTACTTGTATGTGAGGTACTTAATTAGTTTATTTATTTATTTTTTATATTTTGGGTTTTACAGTGATAACAAAATATTATAATAGTTTAGAAATTATACTTTTCTATAAAAATAGAAACAAAAAAATTTCTATGACAGATAATTTTATGTAAAGGACATCGTTACATACATCATATAGGTAATTTACACAGAAACCGATTATACTTTTTATTACTGGATAAATTGATAGTTTGATTTCGATAGCACACATTATTTACTCATTATTTACTAAAGGTGAAGTGTATATGAGAAGTATATGCAATACAATTATTATCATTAATTGTCGATATTTTAAAAATCAAAAGCAACATCCAAATGTCAACAGCTCTTTCAATTGTTGACCGTTGACACATACATTTAAACGACAAGTCAAAATTCATTAAAAATTAAACTACATAAATCGTATTTTAAAAATATAGTTTACTATTTGAATTTACAAAGTGACATCTTAAAATCTTATCATTTGGATTAACAAAAAAAACAATTATTTTAAATTCATCTAGATTAACTGGTTGGAAATGATTTTCGAATCATTGTTTTCGACTTCGATACACTTCTGTTGTAAATGATATCTGTTTAACCATGATTCCAGTGTCGGAGATTTGGAATAGAATATCTATTGAATATATTTATATTACCATTTTAAGTTTAAAATTATTACAATCTTTCTCTATATTATGACTTTGTGACATTTTACTTGGCATATAAGTAGTATCACTCTCTACGGTTATAAAGATTATTTTGGAAGGTATTTTTAATTTTAATATTTCGGGGACCGTTGTATTATAACAATTTTATTGAGAATAACCAAAGAAACTTTTAGCTGTGTGATAGTTATATATTTGTCTCTGTTCCTTTTCTTGGTTTTGTAAAATTATTGCACATAAACTTTTTTTATCATAGTTTTTCTATTGATTGTAAACTAAAAACATATGATACTTCGTCATTGTCAAAATGGCAACGATTTTTGTTCTGCTCGGGAAAACTGTGAAAAACTGAGGAAAAACCATGTAAGTACAATTTAACATTTTAGTAAGTCGTCCACATATTTTGCATCATTTTTGATATTAAAAATACTTTTTATGATGATATTAAATTCTTGATGTGTCATATCATATTATGATTGGATATGATAAAGGAATTTTATAATATGTGGTTCTTAATCCAGGTTAAGCAAAAATTGGTTAATATTTATGATCTTCAAAAGGAAGACAATTTGTTTCATTTTAATAGTGGTATTAGGAAACATTGGTTTAATATTTTATTACAATTATGAACATTTTACAAGGCGTATAAACTTGTTTTGTAGGCTACAATATGATACTTTTCGTAACTACGCCGTTGATTTAAGTGACTAACAATTAGAAAGCCCCATATTAATGGAGTAATGGTGTAAATGTCCAATAATATATTAATTTAATTCTGATTCTATTTAACTATTATGTGAAAATGCATTAAGAACCTACTCTTTGACCCTTACACTACAACAATCATCAGAAATTGAAAGAATTAATTGTTTTAAATGTACCTCTTATGTACCACAGGAATGTATATATTGTTATGTTAATACAACTGAAATCTTTTTATATAACTTAGGGAAATTATCAAATTAAATTAAAAGCTATAGGTAATTACAAAATACATTTTCATATTTTGAGTAAATATTACAATCATAGATTAGACCAACATACAAGAAGTTCAAACATCATTGCGAAGCCCGTATAACCAAAAAAGAAAAAAAGTTCCATAAATTCTTAAGTACCTACCACAAAGCTGTATAAAATAAATATAAATACAAATTTGAGGAAATATTATATTTAAATCTAATTCAAATCATACGTGAAAAAAAATACTGTTAGTATGAGAAAGTCCTTAAAATATTTAAGCCATCACATCACTTAGATTGGTAATAACAATAACAAAACAACAATATTCGTGTTATAAATGCTTAAAATGTAAACAATTATATTCACTTTCATTATAAATATTTTAAATTAAAATTTTTTTATACATTTTATTTGCATTTATCTGTGTCTGCGGCCTACTTAGAACTCAAATAGAATAGGTACTCAATATACGATACATTTATATTGCTTCAATTTGATGGACTTTATTATAAAATTTTCTTAAAATGAGGAAAATATTGGGTTCGATGTTGTTAGGTTTGCTTCCTTCATTCTATGCATTATCTTCTTGGTTGTTAAATATGTATCAGTGTTAAGAATAAAAGACAAAAAAAAAAAATAATAATAACAATAAGGAAGTGTTTTAGTATGCTTAATGATTTCTTATACTCAATTCGTAGAATAGCGTTTTTAATATAGTTAATAAATCAAATCTATGTGAACGTTTGAAGGAATTTTAAGATTTGACAATGTCATGAGAGATTTAATTAGTTAATTATGAACTGTAATATCAAATACTATTTAGAACACAGTATTATAAACGTAAAAAAACTAAATAAAAAAATTAATAATGTATAAAACTTGTATCATAAGTTTTCCTAATTTATTCTTTGTGTATTAAAACTGATATCCAATAAATTTAAAAAACACATTAAATCGTATGAATAAATAATAAATTAAAAAATAACTCTTATTTATTCTTGCATTGTATATTTAAGTATTTTACAAAATATACTTGAAAATGGTCGACTTTGTAATTTTAAAATCACATACAAAAAAATTTATATTTTTTAAATTTAATTACTTTTTATTTTGATTAAAATCTTAAGTTTTGGATGTTTAAAATATTTTTTCAAGGTTGCAAAATTATTGTTTACTTAGTGCTTAATGGTCTAATATTTTACTTTAATTTACCTTTTCTGACTTATAGACACCCTCTAAAAAAAAATTATTGTGGTATATTCCCGTAAAATAAAAAAATAAAAATTACGAGACTTGATTAAAACTAAAATAGTTATACACAATACAATTTATATTTTATGCTTTATTGAGAACATAAATTTAAAATTGTCCAATGGTTTATGTAAATAGGATGAACGTTAAGCAAGTTTGAGACAAATAACTTTGTCTTTTAATATTTAATTTAGCCGTTATACTTGTACAATATTAAAAGAAGTTAAAAAAAAAACTACAAGAGTTATGTTTTTGAATTATGTTAATAATTTATTTTAGTCATCGTAGGTTCTTCTAATGTTATGAACATAATTGGTTGTACAATTTGTTAATTTAAATTTGATGGCTTAAATAGTTAAATTTCATTTTTAGTTACAAAAAAAAATAGTTATTATCATAATATTTTAATTTTTAGTATTGACTTTAATATTGATACTTAACATTTAACAATAATATAATTTTAGCATACCATATTACTATTATATTAGTAGTATACTATTAAGTACGTTAGGTAGGTATATTTAAACATTTTATAATCACGTAGAGGGTCTGGATAGTGTACAAAATACTTTTTTTCGTTACAAGAACTATATGGTTTATTGCATATGTGAATTTGAGAAATATTAATTTAGAAGAGTTTTAAAAATGTCAAAATTATTTTATGATTCATTAGTTGAAGCATAATTATAATATTCATCGCATTAGGAATAATATAATATACAATTATCAACTACCTTCTTATTTATTATGTTTTATTAAATTATTGTGTCATGAAGAGTTTATAATAATTAATTTATCAACAATTTTCAATAAAAATTTAACGGACGGGAATTAGGCCACAGATGTTGTAGTAGTAAAAACTAGTAAAATTGATTAAAAAATAACAGAAATTGCACATAAAAGTTTAAAAATTACGCTAAAAAATATCAAAGTCTCGTTGTAAATGTAATTCGTTGTTATTAATTAATTAATTTTTTTTACAGTTATCAGCGTTTACTTCGAATAAATATTTTGTATAAAATCATTTTATATTTATTTTCATCTTTTTTTTCTCTGATAAAATTTAAATTCCATTTAAAAATAAATATTTTTTTAATTATATTTTTATCATTTAAGCTTCTGGCTTCAACGAATTTAATGTTCAAAATTTCAAACGTTCTATGATTTGAGGTCAATAAGTAAAAACCATACTAAATTTACATGTACTAAATTGAAAAATAGTTAAAACCGTTCTATAAATGAGTAAATTCAACAAATATTGCAATCGATTCAAATATTCAAAAAATTACACTTAATATATTTGATTTTTAAACTCATTAGCTATAAATTTCAAAAATGGAAAAAAAGTTGAAACAAGATTTAATGACGAGATAATAATTGAATAGTAAAATATGTGCATACATGGTGCTCTTTTGCCTATGTATTACGCCGTGTTACAAAATATAATGTTATTGAGGATAAATAAATAAATAAATGAATATATATTAAATTAATTAATCCATAGTATATATATTTTTGAAGGACTCTTAGTATATTGCTTTTTAAATGTGTTTATTAAAACACAATATTTATTATTTTATGTATAGTATCACTTACTTAACATTACAAGTTAATTATAAACAATGTTTTTAAGTTACAATAAGTTGTATGAAAATGAGTTGCTTTTATAAAATTATTGAGTTTGAAGTTAATGAAAGACAATAATTTTTGAAATGAAAATAATATAAATTCACGAAATCATTATAATATTATCCACATTCAAATAAAGAAAATAATATATATAAGCAAAATAAAATGGTATTCGTTTTGGAAGATTGACAGATAAAGGTATCAAACGATTCGAGCTGCATTATTAAATTATTCATCGGATTGTCAAGAAAAAGAATCTACGTCCCAGTTTGACATCTTTAAACAGATTATTCATACTTAAAAGTTAAAATGCTACGTGTGGAATTGTGTACATATTTTTTTAGATCGCACATTTTTTGACATTTTTACTTAAATATGAAAAATTGAAAAATTATATGACAGATAACTTTGGGTGAAAATTATGCACTAAATAATAAATATTTTTTCCAAGTCATTATATTCTTGAATTAAATTTAAATACATGACATTTTTTAGATGTTTAAGATTAAAATTAATTTTTTTCCTCATTTGAATAAAATATGTATACTTTGAACGTTTAATAATATTTATCCAAGAAACTTGCACATGAATTATAATTTATAACACCTTTTTATTAATTGAAAATTAAGTATCAAAATATACATAGACATACTTTTTTACATATTGAATAATTAATATATTTTGTAGTTTTCGTCAAATGAATTAATACGAATATTTTGAGACACTTTAAAATGAACGGAAAATTAACACTTTTTGTGAATTGAAAAGAAATATTTTGTATTTTAATCTTAAATTTAAATATAAAGCCCTTTATACACTAATTGGATCTTGGTTCGCTATTATTATTTATGAACACCTAAATATTATCAAAAATACTAAGTATGGCCATATTTTTCATACTAACAAATTCTGTTGTTCTTATCTTACAATCAGGTATTGTAAAAATATGTACAGGTTGTAGCATGTTATATCAAACGAAATCTTATAGTGAGGGGGATTCAAGGCATATTAAATTTGTTTTTGTTTTTACTCTAAGGTTCAACCCTAAGGCCCAGAGTATAGTAGAACACAAGAATTAACTTAAGATGTCGTCTTATAAAGACACTCGCAAGTGTTGCTTCTGTCTTACAAACGTTCAAATTCGTATAGTTATCTTTATACCAGAGTAAATCGACGTACTATCAAAAGTAAAATGTAAGAAAATTAACTGTGATTGTACTTACGATATTCAAATTTTGAAACAAGTTGTGATACTCTAAAAGTTAGAATAATTAAAGAATAATCATAATTCATTTTAAAATGGAAATATCATGATAAACTGAAGTAAAATTACAGATATAATAAAGTTCTAACCTTTAAGTTTGACAATAGAGTAATTAACTTTAACATTATAATGTTATTGGCGAATAAAAATTTGTTAATTTGCACTTTTGTAATTTGAAGAATATTGGTACCATACAAGTTATGATTTGATTTGAAATATAGACCATTATACTTTTAAAGCTGAACAATTATAAATCAATACATTTAATACTCAATACCAGTATAGTATATAGACATATCGGCAGTATGAAACACAATACAGTAGAATCTGTGTATCTCCGTTGCGCTGTATATGTCAAACATAAAGTTAAAAGGTCTTCTTATTCTAAACAGAGATTTTCATAAGGTAACTAAAGCTTTTAGCTAAGACTAAAATCATTTTGAATATTATTTTGTGGGCAACGCAATTTTCAAGTATTCAAAGTTTATATTGATCAAGATTCATCTTGAATACATATTTATCGGACGCTATGGACTAATGATCGGAAAAATAATAACAGAAGAACAAATTTAACCATACTACAAGATCAAAATAACGTAATTCAATTGATGTAGTGTTTTTACCCATCGTTGCCACAGTGGAATATTTTTTGAGTAAATAAACGATTAACATTAAGGTAAGACCGAAACCTAACAATAAAAATTATCTTCATTGGTTGTCTACTGATGAAACGGTGTTTTATGTATCTATCTATTATAATAATGAACAGTCGAAAATAGTTTTTTTCATTTTCAAAGTGGTAAGAATATTTAGGTCGACCATATTATGAATATACCGACTCGATAGTGGCCATTTCGCTCGCAGGTTTAGTTTGGCGGGAGTTGTACATCTCTATACAATGGTATTCGTCCAACGATAAATGTATATTTTTTTCCCAAAGAAAGTCCGAAAAAAGGCTCTCCAGGATAAGTGTTGAAGTATTGATCGGACTCTGTTCTGCAGAATTGGTAGGGCCGACTGCCTACCGCATAATAATAATTGTGAACGTAAAACGTTCCACTATATATTAAGTAAAGTGCGGCGTTGTTTAAGTTAAATTTTAGAGTAACCGAAGGAAAGTCGAGCACGACTGTAGACCACCGATATGAATAGCTGGTGCAGCGCCGTTCACTTATACCGCACCCAAGTTGGGTTAGGGTTATTTTTTTCCTCTTGAATTTCGTGTTGCTCACATATTTTCATACCGCAATAAGTCATGAATTTAGTATTCGACAACATTGATCATTGTTTGAGTTATTTATTCAACCCTATCCGTTGTATACTTGAATATTTCCATATCTTGGGGTCATAATACGTACGACAATAAATCCGATTCGTTAGATATTTACATACATACATGCACTGTGTTTATATACGCATAACACCCACACTTGAATTAGGTTTAGTGACATTATTTCTGGTTGGGATAGAATGTATTATAAATGATAACTAGAAAAATGAGAATTATAGGATTTATTGAGTTTGGTATGGCGTGTCTTGTGGGAATTCTTCGACGGTTCAATTAGTTTTCAAGACTAGTGTACTTTATTAAAAATAAAGCCGAAAATTGTATGCTTGTTTGAAATTTGATCATTTTAAAAATAAAACTGACGGAAGTATAAATAACATCATATACACACTCTAATTCAAAAAGTATACATTTAAATGCTTTTGTATTTATTTAGTTTTGAAGCTGAACAATGACCTTTTTAATTTTATTTTTACCTCGAAATACTAAACTATCATTTTAGACACAGATGTTTGTAAATAATTTCATATTTTAAATTTCCATTTGCGTTTATGATACATTACGTTGATTTCAACGTTAATTTATCTCTCGAGGCTGTTGAAGATAAGGTACTAGATAGGTATCAAAATCAGTTGTAAAAACTGTTTAATAGAATTGTGAATTTATCAACGAGATGATAAACAAATAATCGAATTACAAAATTAAATAACATAGATTTACTATACATACTTGGTAATAAATAAAAATGTCAATAATTAATTTTAAATTGATACGTTTTTAACAATTTAAAATGTATATCAAACAAGTTTTAACGTAATAATTAGAATTCGAATTCTGTTAAAAATCGAAATAATGGACATTATTGCTTTTCGGCATTTGCTTCCATCTAACACTCAGTTATATCAATTTTAAGCTAGTTTCGTACCACATAGAATAAAATTTGAATTCTTATTATGTTATTACTTATTAGGTTCATTTTTTTATTGAATTTTTTAAATTGTTGAAATCATTTGATTTCTATTTTTTTGAATTTTTTTATAACAATTTTACACTATGTGCAAAGTCTACGTATTTCAAGTTCTTGAAAAGATAATATTTATTTATATATCACATAATGTGTGTGTCTCAATTTGTTTTATCTCATAATGTTCGGTTTAATGGATTGATTTATTGATATAACTAGGTAAAGAAATTATGTGTTGTATACTGTATGTCAGTACATGTTCTATAAAAGAAGTTCTATTCAATGGTTTTCTGTCAACCTTTCGTCCTCTATCACATATGCCGCCCTCATGAGTATATATTTATAACGGTGCGAAATATTGTACTTCAAATTCGTGACCATGGTTTCTGTTGATGTTGAAGTAAGATTTTCATTTGAAAATATAAAAAAAAATTAATCGGTCAATACAAATGGATATTATAGATGAAAAGTACTTATTTTATACAAAATTAGTTTGGTAGAAAAGACAAACGTAGGTAAAATTCTATATTATTTTTTATATTAACTACTACGATAGTTGCTAACATCAATTATGTATTCTTATGTTCAATGATGATATTGTATTTGTATATTATATTTGTACAGATCTTATAATCATAATTATTTCAAAATGTTTCATTAGTCGAAACCTAAATAGGTTCTCATTGTCGAGATGCGTCAGGCAGAGTAGAAAAGATTCATAAAGGTAGTTAGTAGTAGAGAAAAGAAAGATCAAATTAATGAAATGCTGTTTCTAAGTTGACAGATAGGCCGATCAAATTATAATGACAAAACAAAATTCATTCGGAATATTTTAATTTTAATTTTTGGTAGGGTTTTTAAAATAATTTGAAGTGCTTTTTTAGAGACTTATCGAGTTACAAAGTCCATAACTCTAATAATAATTATATTATTATTTAACATTTTTACAAGGCAATTTTGATGTTTTAATACCTAATTTGCTCTTTGTCATATGATATACTTTGTCATACTCATAAATTATAATACATTTTCTTATATTTTATACTATAATATTGTCTATTGATATAAATCATATAAATTTAAGTTATACAAGATGTGTTAATATATATTTATATTTTTGCTTGTTTAAATATTTTCATCAGATCCATCACATTGCAATACATTATAATATAATATTTTTGTTTTCATTCATGAAATTTAACTCGTAAAAATGAAGAATGTAATTCATATTATTACATTTATAGTTCCTTGTTAGGTTTACACTTTAAGATTACTATTCCCATTCTCTTTGAGTTTGTAATTTATTCAATAATATATTATTCCTGTATTATTGAATCATTTCATCTACGGAGCATTAATAAGGACAACCGTTATTTTCGTAATATTATACTTTCGAGTAGGAACGTGTACGAACGGTGTAACTTCAAGTACGACAGGTGAACTGTTTTAACATTACTAGGTAAATACGAAATACACGAATCGGAAAATCCATTTTATACAAACGTACTCACTACTCAGTACCTATATTAGACTTATTGCTTTTTTCCTCAGCTTATGTAGGTACCACATGGCAACCCAGCCAACATTATACATTGTATAGGTATCTAGGTAATAAGTTTTAAAGAGACAGCTTATCTATTCGTTTTTATTGCTTTCTTTCTAAGTATAAAAAAAAAAAAAAAAAAAACAATATATAAGTGGACGTCATTAACTTCATGATGAATACGTAAAAGCCGGATTATTAACATAATGAAATTTCCTATCTCTATATTATATAGACGGTAAATAAAGTTATTATATTGTCCATCTGTTGCTTGGTAATATTAATGATACTGTAAGTACCACCCGGTGTTGGGGAAGTTATTATTTTTTGGTAATTAAATTAGATTATGAACTACCTTTTAAAATTGTCATTAAATTATTCTTAAGCTACTTTCTTTTTTTTTATTTGGTCAAGTTACATAGCTTTTGTATTAAAAAAAGTTAAGCAATTATAATCAAAGTTATTTTTATTTTCAAAAACATCACTGGACCTTAATTATTATGTTGTCATGTTCTCTATGTATTATCTATGTAATGACAATGAACAACAAACAATACTAAATTGTATAAAATGTTTATTTAAGAACAATAGTAGACATTTATATTGTTTAACAAAGTATTATTCGTTGTTTGTTAATCTTTAGTTTAATTTAGATAACAAATTTAATTTCACTGGAAATAAAACTATTTGTCAAATACAATTTTTTGCTTATTACAAAAATTTTACTTTCAGAAAATTAAACTTATTTATTAAACTATATTAATATTATATATTATCAATTGGTCTGTATAATTTATGAAGATAAATAAAGGAAAGTGTACCTAATTTAGTAATTTCACTACAAAAAGATACTTAAATTGCGTATAGTAAAATATTTATATTAAAATAAAATAAAATTACCATAGAATATCTTAAAAAAGTAATTTTGCTACAGTAACTTGTAACTTAAGATAAGTTACTCTTCAAGAGTGGCACCACAATGTTATTTAATTTTTAAAATATAATAAGTAAAAAAATATGATCAACGAATAAAATTAATTTGAATAAACATGTCTGGATACAGATAGCGTTTATATACTCGCTTCATTTTTCTCCCCTTTGTTCAATATAGTGGTTATGAATATTATTTTAACCATGTTATACATTTGAAACCGTGATGAGTTGCAAACGACTATGAGTGGAACTCAATTTATTAAACTCACACTTGCTTGTATTTGTTAAAAATGTTTCACAGATGAGCATTTTTTATATCTCTCGAAGAAAATCAAACAGTTGCCACTTAAAATGACTATCTAGATAATACAAATCTTATAGTGCTTTTTGTATCTATCCAAAAAACAGCTCACTTGAAAAAAATGAATATAATTTAAAAACCAATTCATACCTAAGAATCTAAAACTATAAGCAACGCTTAATTCGTAAGAAACAAATGATCGAGCTATGTACCATGAACAAATATCTCAGTTTGTCTACAGGTAATACTACGATACATTAAAGAGATTAAAAAAATCACGATGAATGTTAGTATCATCAATGACACATCATTGACTGTGAATTTGGACATCGAACTATTGGGCATAAAACACTTTTCTTATAATACGATTTAGAAAATTTGTTGGTGTATCAAAGGATATATTATAAACACAAAAAAAATCTTCACCATTAAGCATAAACAATTCTAATTTGTTGCCATTTACTAACATTTTGAACTAAATTATATAAAAAATATTAATTAAAATAATTCACAATAATACAAACACCTATGATATGATTTGAAAAATTACACATCTAGTACCACAAAATAACACAGGGTTCCAATCTGACTTAAATCTCAAAAGATTATCTTTTTTTCGATCGGAAATTAATTTACACTTGTAAAAATGTAATATTATGTCATAGTCGATTCTTTGCCTCTTTTCCCTAAAATAATTTATATATAATTCATACTTTTCACAGTTGAATAATAAATTTGAAACATGTTTAGAATTCTTTTAACTACTAAAATATGTGAGGGACTACAAGAACACTCACTAAATAAACTAAATTATTTCTATGATAATTTGAGAAAAGTTATGCTTATCTTATTAATATTAATTCTTATTCTAAATGTTGACATAAAACTGGCTCACGGCTATAACGGCTAGTGGTTAGTGTAGAACTCGATATCATAACTATTAGTGAACTAAACTTGACCATAATCAATTTAAAAAAATTGGTTTGAATTTTACCAACTTTATATAAAATATTCTACTCACAATCGTGTGTTACCGTAACAATCATGACTCAATAACAATTAGTCTGTCAAACGGAATTGATTTATCTACTAAACATTTCAATTTTATACTGGTTTCGATGAGAGGCGTTGACATACCACCTGTAATAATTTATACAAAGTTTGGAACTATATTGAGCCAACCACAACATGGAACGCACATGACATTATCGAGTTCAATAGTTTCTTTGGTTTTTTGAAAAGTGCATTTGATGACATATGTATTTGATTACTTTTAATCACCTGAATTTTTGTTCTGATAATGTAACGAGTCCCATTAGTCTAGGCCGTAGGTCAAGTTTTTCTGGTAGCTATCTAAATATTAAGATAAAATTGCCATTTGAACAAACACTTGGTGTACATTTTTTTTATCCAGAATCCAGAGCTTTTATTTCACGGAAGAAAATTCTTTGAAACAATTCTTAAAACGTGTATACTATTTATGTTTTTAATATTAACCTTTGTTAAATCTACACTTTAAGAATGAAAATGAATTATTTTGTTTATTATTGTGTATTCTTGGTAGTCCAGCGTATCTACAATACTCGTGTAATGGCTGAGAGAGATAAATATTTAGTAACTGAATAATAATATTAAATAATTGCAGTCTCAGGACGTAAGCAACCAACTTACATAAGTTGTATTTCACCTGTTTATACGAGCTATAATAACATTTGTGCACTAACTTCTGAATTTGAGTGTTTATGTGATGTAAAAATAATCATAGCCAACTGCATTGTTACGTTGTTTTAAATTTCACGAGTAAAAAGTTTTTAAATCTGAATACATTTTTTCTTTTAAACTATATTTAAAAAAATATACACAAGGTAAAATATTTTCATATTTATGTAAGTGGAAAACTATTAGTGTATTTTTTTTTTATTTGTAATTTAAAACTTTTGTTAGTGCTGTCATATTAATATATTATGTTTGATAAGTAATTGTGTTTTTATTGCATGATTGGTATTTATAAGTTATATAATATAATCAGGTGTCGTTAAATAGACTCTCGTGAGCATAAACACAACTATCGCTATTATCGTCTAACATTTCAAGAATAAAACCAGTCTTACCAAATGTCATTTTTCAAAGTGTATTGTTCATGTGTAAATACGTTCATATAATATAACACGCCAAGAAAAACACTCGTCGACATAACAAGTGCTTTATGACATTGTTTTGAATAAAGAACATAAGTATACTTATGTGTTTCTCATTAACTACTTTGTTAAATTAATTGTATTATACTATTAAAAGGTCAGCGTAAAAAATATTTTGTTATTATGCATATTTTATTATATATTATTATTTATTATATTACATTATATTTTATTCTATTTTTCATTTTCAATTCATATAATTCTTATACATTTCAGTTAAAAATGATAAATAATAGTTTTGAAAATGTATCAACAATTTGTATTAATAATAATTTAGTTATAAGGAAAATTAAATGTTTTGATAGCTAGTCTGTATTACATTTTCCGGCTTAATTTTTGATATCCACTGAGACTTGCAATATGAATGGAGTTGATACAGATATCTTCTGTTGAAATTTCACATCTTCTTGTGTATGCACTTAATTAAGTTAGAAATACTACATAACACTAAAATTAATATTAAATTCTGAGCTCAACCTATAACCACACATCAATTACTTCACCTGTCATATTAAAATTGAACACAACCATAAATAAATTCACTGTTGTAGTGTACTTAAAATAGGCAGTTTCTTATATAACATGTGCATTTTGTCAGCATTTTTATTTATTATTATTTACTTCTAATTATTACTCATATGTGAATCATTGTTGATAAATGATAATAATATGATATTCGTATTTATTGATATTTTAAATACTATTCAGAAAAATAATTTAGTTAATGTTATCCTGAATATTAATAATAATATTATATTTATATACATACTTTTTTCTTCTATTTTTCAGTGACATTGATTTTTGTTGAGAAACATTTTGCTTTGATGTGTTTCAACAGTAGGTAATAAAAACATTTAATCCCTTTTATAATGTTAATTAGGTACTTTCTAAGAAAACAAATAGGTAGGTACATGGAAATTTAAATGAAAAAGTAAGAAACACACATTTGTGTTCTATGGGAAAATAACTGATGATATCTGCCGAACCTGACTTAATACAAAGTTAAATCCAAAATGTTCCAATTTAAAATATGAGATATTTTAAAAATGTGATTCATACAGAAATTACAAAAATAATGTGATGTATACTGTATATAGAATCTAAGATGTCATTGTTTATTTCTACACTAGATTTGTGTCTCAAGAATTGAGGGCTATATCTATTGCAGAAAAGGAAGCACAAAATGTCAGTACCTACTTGGGTTAGTAAAATGGAAGTCTAGTTCAATAATTTATCAAGTATTGACATAATTCTTAGTTAGTAACAGAGAATATTGTTTGAATGTAATAAAATTGAAGTTTTAAATGTGAAATACGACCATGATGACATACTGAAGAATGGACTTCGATAAAAGTATTGTCGACGTTTGATTTATCGAAATTTGGTAAGCGAACTTTGTACAACGGGATAAATAAACGTTCTACGAAACTATTGTCAAAGGTTCTCGATATTTAAGTCTGTATAGTTACTTTGTTTGTACCAGAGTAAACGTCCAACGCCTGTAATTGACTTGCAAAATAAACAGCGATAGATAGGTACCTAATACTCCTGTTGCGTGGTTACTGCAGTGTTTGAAAGTGACATTTGAAGGAAGACGGTAATTTTATTGTTTCGGGAACACTTTGCGCAAAAAGTGATTAAAATTAGAGTCGTAAGGAGAACCAAAAAAGGTTTAACAATTCGTGTCACCAGTCACGATGTAGCCCTATCCAGAAAAACCGTCAATAATTTGTCGAGATCGTTTAAATAGGCTTAACATTAAGTAATATTATTTTGTTAAGTGAATTTGTTATAAGTGCCTACGGATGCGTATCAAATGAGATTAACTATCGCGACGATTTAAAACAAATTCACCACGATGAAATATTACCCCATCGTCTCGGGCGTTGGTGTTATTATTATTAATGCTCTCGGTTTTGAAGACGTAACTCGGCGATAGTGACGAGTGAATGGAACATAATCAAATGCTGCTTCGATAACTATATATAGGTACTGTTTAACACTTTCCGCGTACAAATATTCATTATTATGCAGTGGTATGTAAATTCGTGAATATTATCCGTAATATTGTGTAACGTATATCGACTACTCGGTTAGGTTCCAGCACCGAAATACGCTATTATGCGTGCTCCTAAATCATCATGTACACAGATTATTGTGTTGTTGGTAGATAACAACTTTGAACTCGGTGGGAGCTTTTGCGCAGAAGACCGATCACGATAAATGTATAATATTCGAATACGTTAAAATATGTCACTGTGAATTTCCACATCTGTCTCGTCTGCGTGTCGGTAATAACCATCGGCTACATTTTGTAGATATTCATGATCGGGATTTCCCATTAACATGGTTCCATTGATTAGCCATAGTTCGGACGCACTTCCCACTTTTCCAAGCATTACAATAATTTCCATCTGAATACGCTATATTATTTTATAGTAATATTGTTCCAATCGGAATGACAAACAGTCGGACGTCGCCCGTAAAACAGCAGTGTACGTTTCCGCCAGTTATTCGTTTCCTTACCAATATCATTTCTATAAATCAGATTTTTTAACTATCGCCTACTTAGACGACCTCAGTTTTTACATAGGTAGTATAGAATTTAAGAACGATAAAAAATTAAATGAATATAGTTAGTGAGTTATAAATTAAGAGTAATTTGGATCTAGAAAAATGTTATTGACAGTTGTACATCAATACCCGGTTTGGTCAGTGTACATAGTGTGTCAAATCTACTGGAGATTATCATAGGTTTGTAATTATCAATATTATTAAAGAACTATTATTTGATGCAATATAATTATGAAACTAAAACTTTCGGTATATTTAAATATGTAAACATTTTTAAAATTAAAAAATATTTTTTTTTATCATTGAAAATGTTTTATTGTAATTTTAATCGGGATGAATCATAACAATAAAATAACAATTGGCTTATAGAATTTAATATAAAAACTTTACACGTTTTCAAACAATGTAGCATATTTTAATTAAAATTTCCCTCTAGGTATAAATATTTTTCCTTTCAATTTATTATAATTTTATTACAGCCTATGCAATGACACTATGCCTAAGTTGAAAGCGTCTTTTACGCTGTAAAAATTAATTTATCTGAAAACGATTATTTTAGATTACCCTGAATAGTATGCAAGTATATTGAAGAATACGAAGTGTTTTCCTCTTAGTTCACGGTAGGTATATCCCTTAATGTTCATCCGAAATTAAACGAAAATGTTATATATTTTTTTTCTGAAGTGAATAATTTTGAAGAAAAAAAACACAAGCAATCAAATTGAAAAATACCATGCATATTTCTAGTTTTTCTAACAATGTTATTTTTGAAGAACACGTAAATTTATTATAAATATCTTTTTTACCAAATTGATCTGCAACAACGCATATAATTGAATAATATTTTTTTTCAAGGGAATAAATTATTAAGAACAAAAAAAATCAATAATCAATTTAGTAAACATTGGCAATATACAACAAATGTGACGTGTATATGGTTATCCACTAAACGAGATTCATACATTTTTAATTATTCACAAGTGCAGCAGTGTAACACAAAATGCAAAACAATATTGAACACGTGAACTACCTACTGTTGTTATTATTTTCGTGTGGTTTTTGTTTACATAAAATATACAGCGCATGCATTAATGACAATGCTTTTATATTGTATTGATCTTAATTATAGGAAGTGTGCAAAATATGATCTAATGTTATATTAAACAATACAAAATTAAAAGCATTTTATTATTTATGGTTTCACCGTTATTAATCACCGTTGTAATATGAAAATAATTAAAAAGAACGAGTTCAATGAAAAAAAAAATATATATAATATACGAAGTTAGTATACCTACTCGGAGGTCAAACTTTAATTTCATAAATATCTAATGATTTGTGCGGTGAAACACATTCCACTATACGTCAGTCGGACCATCGTCACTATTCTCCAACAAACGATGGTGAAAATGCATGCATGGGTATTAATATATTTTCAGTCACTATAATATATAGTAAGTGAGTTCTATCTCTATTGAACTATTACATTTTTACAAAAGCTGAAAAAACGACACAAACAAGCAAAAATATTACAAAAACCATATCTCGATTACGATCCAACAAGACAATAACACATGCGCAAAATATGGGTTTCAATTAATTTTTATTAACAACGATATGACCACAATTGTTTATGAGATTGCTAGTTGAACGAAATCATGCGGTGCTTAGATTTGCATTGATTTCAGTGGTAGTATTGCAAACGAGAGGACGAAAGACTATAGTTTAAGTTCTCCAATGCCATTGTAAAAAATACGTATAAGAGATAAAATATATTATGATTGATACGCTGAATTATTTCTAATGAGAAAGAGCTAGGTATTCCACCAACCCTCCACGGTTCATCAATAATTCATGAATTGCACATTTTTTAGTTTTACATTCTATAACTATCTAGTTTTTGTATTAACTACCTACGTGGGAATTTTTACGAATATAATCACCTATAATAGATACCTGCATCAATAATTATAAGTTTGTTATTTCAAGGGAATTGTTTATCAATGCTGTTGGGTTACTCAGTTTCCGAATTTTTCTGTTCTCGACAGCTATTCTCGATATCTACCTACCATATACAGGGCAGTTCTAGAGAGTAATATTTGTTTAGTATTCTATAGTTATTAGCTAGTGATAGGTTATAAGTACACGATAATATTATTATCATGTTTACCCATCACTAAGTATACACTAAGTATTTGCACGTTTTCACAAGGTATCGAAAAGGTATAGGTACTCACTCTACACACGACAACCGAGTCTTGGCCTCTCCACGATATTTTGATTGGCTCGTATGTTCTGTCCACAAATCTGGTAGATTGATGTAATGATGCCATTACTGATATCCAGGCGACGCACTTAAGGACGCGTGGCATTGTACACCATGTCCTCGCCACTGGTGCATGGCACACGTATATGTACCTGCGAACAACAAAGAATATATTTTCATTATTATTAAAACATGTGTTTGGCTTTTGACAACAATAATGAAAATAATATATCCAATGTGTGTAATGTATATTGATATAATACTACATTGTGCATGGAAAAAATCGTTTTCGCCATTGAACGAATTCGGTTTAATTAATTAATATTACATTTCATGTAAACGCGTTGGATACAACTCGGTTAATTATTTTGGTGATTCAAAATTGTGCTAGACACTTATCGGATGTACCTTTTTTTGTTTAATTTTTTTTTACACGATTGAATATCACGTTACTCCCAACAAAGCGAAAAAAAAATATATGCATGCAATTTATCTTTAAATTATAAAATTAATTAATTAAATCATAGTATTTAAAATTTGTCGACAAAAAACAAAGCTATTTTAGAAAGTTTTTTCTGCCATGGGAAATATTTTACACTGGACAGATAATTATGAATATTTATCCAAATCATCTCGTTTATTATACGTAAAAACTTAAGTACAGATGTATAAATATGTAATATTATGTGCAATATGTACAAGATATATTGTAAAATATAATTAATATTTCAATATTTAAAAAAAAAATATATTTTTTACGAAACAGTAGGTATCTGGTTCTGGTATACAAGTACCTAGGTATATTACCAAACAAGAATGTATTTAGACAATATTTACAATTTATACTTATTTATACAGATACAGGATATTGAAGTATTTTCAAAATTATTAAAATAGTTGGTTTATTTTTTTCATCGATAGAAAATTATAACTTATAAAATATTTACTTTGTATACATATTTTGTTAAAATAAACAATAACGAAGAAAATTTAACTTTATAATTTTATTACTACAGAAAAATCGAATTTCATAACACACATGTTCACGAATAAATGTAGATGAAATTATTTCAGTGGGAGAGTCGCAATCACAGGCGAGTCACTAATCGCTTTAGAGTTTAATCACCAAATTACGTGACTTGTAATTTGTACGAAATGAGGTCAAATTACGGAATCAATTAAGTACATTTGCTTTTGAAACACACCATAATAATCAGATATTGAAGCGATAATTGTAGCACTTCATACTCCAAAGACATAAGAACCATATTATAGTAACTCGTGACAAGTGTACATAAAAAAAATAACGGTATATACATGATTTCATAAGTAAATAAAAAACGATTTTATTGCAAAAAGCACATGTTGCTCATTTTATTACAATATAATAATTATTACTTTTGGTAGGAAATCTCTTATATTTACAATGACAAAATTAAAGCTGGTTTAGAATACGAATAACATGGATATAATATCTTATATTCATATAGGCAGGTACCTACCACATACGCATATGTAAAATGAAAATACATATTTTATTTCATTATTTACTTTTATAGTGAATCATAATACTTTTTAAATTTCTTTTAAAAAAATAAAAAGAATAATTTCAAATTTTCAAATCAAAATTTTATGAATTTTTTACAACAATACAAAAAAATTTAACTTTTATTTAAAATTATAGTTAGAACAACTAATGAAAAGTCTGTATGTATTATATATTATTTAGTTCAAAGTGTCAAAATTAAAATGTTTTGAATTTTTATTCACAAAATAATTTTTTTATGTTAACGTGTTCATCGAAATTTGAACTTCAGACGTTTATTGCTTGTACAAATAAAAATAATAATAAATACTGTTTTCGAAATATTTTAATAATTACTGTAAAAATGTTATGATTAACGTTATATTATAGTTTCAAGCTTTTTAGCTTGTAAATAAAAATCTAAGCATACATGTATCGAAAAAAAGAATAGAAAATGTAAACATTTTGAAATAGTTACTTATAAATATCACAAAAAGAGCAAAAATATTTTGAAAATTATAATATGCTTGGAAATATATTTTCTATAAATATTTAGTAAAAAATTTAGTCTTTAAGGTTATTGATTTTGTCAAAAACTGGTGTGCATAAATATTCATATTTTTCGGTAATTTTTTTTAGTTTCCAAATTATTTTTAAAAATTATGAGAATTTTCTACAGCCAAAGTTGAAAATTTGAAAAGCTTATAAGTGACGACAAACACACACAAAAAATAAAATAAATTATTGTAAAACCAATATTTTCATTACAACACAAAATTTGAAAAAAGTATTGGTTATTGGTTATTTCATATACAATTTAAGAAAAAATATATGCCTAAAACTCTAAAAATTACTTAAAATAATTTTTTTATTCAGATTAGTTTGTAACTTAGGTATTTAATTTAAAAATAATTTTTTTTATTTATTTTAGATTTCACACATGTGTACATTTTGATGAAAGTGCCTCATACTAATATCCAGACAAAATTATTACTAAGAAATTGCTTATATTTTACTTGCAATTTATTATTTATTATTTAACATACGATTCATACTAAACTGAAATAAATTGTTTTTAGATTACCTTAACACGCTCTCCTGCAGGCCAATTATATATCTAAGGTTGAACATTTTCATTTTTAAACCAAAACATAAAATGTACAAAGTGAAAAAAATATCCGTTTACCTTTTAAGTTAAAATATTTTACACAATCTTACTAAAAATATGAATTATAGCGTTTTTGTTGCAGTATACAATAAATCGATATTGTGATATTTATATTATAATTTATAAAATATAAAATAAAATAACAGTTTATTCTGATTTTTTCGTACATTATTATAAAAATTAGATATAAATATATGTTATGTATATATTTTATGCCCTGCTAAATGTACTAAAATTCGATTTAACCTATAAATTTCCATAATGTATTTACTTTTATCTACATTAACACTATTATTATTATATTATGTATCGTGTTTGTGTGTTAGTGAATATAAGTCTTTTTAATATGTATAATTGTATATAATTGCTATACAACTAACATATTCTATTTAATTTTCATTTTAAATATAAATATAAAGAATAATGAACAGAAGTAGGTATATGCAGGCATTATTTGTAAATTTAATTGATTCTTAGAAAATTAGTTACCATTAACATAAAAAGTCTACAAATAATATTTTTTAAATGTAGTTTTTTTCCGAAATTAAAAAAGAAAAAATTTTAAAATGTTTTGATGAGTGTCTAATGAAATATACAAGTGAATAGCACTTTAACTGTTATGTTATCATAAACTTTAAATCAGGAACTCGTTGGGCGTAAGAAAAGACCCGTAAGGTATTTCAATCATGTCACTTTTAAAATCAAATAAACATAGTTGCAGTTTTCGATGAGAACTTCATCCATTAATTAGCATTGTTGGCTGTTGCTTCCGACATCAACAAATTATTATATTATCCATAAATAATAATTAAAGTAGAATAAAATATGTTAGTAAAGAACGAATAGCTCTTGTATAACAAAAACTATTAAAATGTACAGAAAAATCGTTCAAAAGTCTTAAGTGAAAGTAGAATTTTATACTTTTTATTTAATTTAAATAAACCTATTCGACTCACTGAACGAGGTTTTTAAGTATAGTAAAAATAAAGCGATCGTTTTGCTGTCTTAATGATATCGCTTTAGGTGAAGGAAAATTAAATCTACAATAAGTGTAATAATGTTACAAACTATTAAATTTTTTAAAAGAATTAATCGAACTTTTAAAACTAGGCTTGCGTTGAGTAATGAATCAATGGCATAAAAATACTCAGGTATTGAAGTTTATAAAGAACAATAAATAAATAAAATCATTCTTAAAGTGAATCTAATATTTTTCGTATTTTGTGCTATAATTTTTTCTAGACAATATTTTAAATGTTCAATCTGGGTTTGATATAAGTGCAATTTCAATTGTTTAGTTCGATTCGGGTTTGAATAAAAATGATCGGTTTCGTTTTAGTTTGTTTAATTTAAAATTTGATTTGTCCTTAAAAGTAGGCTCCTAGATTGTAGGTAGCATAATCATTGTCAGTAACTAAGTATTATACTATTCAGGCATTATGTCAACTATCATAATTTCAATACTTTATAGTATTTTGCATTTATATTGTTTATGATATGGGTAGAATGCGATTACGTTTTGCTTACTAATTAAAATATAAATTAATGGTGTGATTTAAGGTTAGTCTAAATATTTAATTTGATATTAGTAATATATTAAATAGGGTTTCATCTGTATTATTGTTATAACAGAGTAAAGCGCCGTAGTAATATTAGTTAATGCTTTTTTTTTGCTATGGCTGATTTTTTTCTACAAACAAGAAAGATTTATCAAGATATGTTCAAGATTTGGATCTATTTCTGTTTGATTGGTAAAATTAATGTCAAATGGTGTTGTATATTATGATTGGAATGCAGCAAGCTTGTGTTGCTTCCGGGCAGAATTTATTTTGATTGGAAAATAACAAAATTACGAACGCTTTTCTTGGTGGTCTAGTATGATTGATTTTCAGAATAGTCGTAAGATACTTTTGAGGATTTTTTCATCATAGTTGACTCTCTTTGTAACCGTCTTGATTAGCTACTTTGATGTTAAATAGCGATGAAGAATATAATAGATTAAACTACAATATCACAAAGCCATTGTTGGGAGAGAAAACAATCAGCGTCATTGCTAGAAAGAATTGAACACTATAGTATGTTAGGTAAGGGTAGGTACTTATGCATAGTTTGTTACACCACTAATTTTCCATTTCAAAATATTTTTGTATCAAAAAATATTTTGTTCATCGTCATGTTAGTTTTAGAATGAGCCTTTTACTGAATTTTAGTTATTCATAATTACGTTTAAATCATATAATATTATGCATTCTTGTATTTTATTAAAAACTTTTTTTATAAAAAAATCATTTTTTTAAGCCCAACTAGCAAGTCCTAAAATACTTAAAAGATAATATTTGATTAGATAATTGATTGTAACAGTATATTTTATTATATTATTTAAAAACCAGTATTATTATCATTATTATTGAATCGTATCACAAATATCTTTGTTATCAAACTTTAATATAATTTAATAAAATTTTTATCGTATATGTAAAAAAAATGTTAATGTATTAGTGAAAATATCTTAATTATATATTAAAAAAAAAATATTTATGTATCCAATATTATTGCAACACCAATATCTACCTATTAGGTATCTATATACTACGATTCAATCATATAGGTAGGTCGAAACACAAAACATCTTTTGTATTTAGCGAATTAAATAGGAGTAAAAAATGATAGTCTTGTACTTTACTTGGATTCTCGGTGTATTCTAATGACACTTTTAACTTTTTAATGTAACCAACTGTTACAAGTCTGCAATAAAATATAGTATCACAAAGTGCCCGACGGTGCTCTTGTTTAACTGGTTATAAGATAATGTAGTTTCATTAGTTTTTACAACTTCACAAAGTTCTAAAATCTTAGATAATTTTTTACATTTAAATATTCTAGAGTTAAATTTCAGATATTTTTTATATACCTACTTAAATATTATAAAGCCAGCTTGAGACGTTTTCGTATGTAAATGATGTAACTTGTTCAGTATAATCACATAATGATATCATCAGGACCATTGTCTCAATGATGAAGTATCCATGATTTAGAATTTCGGGACCTTTTACACTTAAAAAATAATTAGATTATGGACCAGCTAGCACTGCAAATTGTAACACAATCAAAATGTGGCTCTCTCGAAGAGTAAATAATAATAATGCATTTTCGAGTTTTAAAGATTATTAAAAATTAATCTAATTACACCCTTCTTTGGGTTCGACATTGTTCCAACCGATGTTTTTCTAAGTGAATCAATTTGAAATTAATAAAATTATAAAACCACTGCATCAAATAACACGGAAATATGCGACGTAAATTCACAATATTTATAGTTTGCATATTTTGGCGGGACACCATAACTATTATGTTAAATATGAATTTGCGTTCAACAGTTAGTACGTAAAAAGGTAATGATATAAAATATAATATTGTATTATCAAGTACCTACTCGCATTATTTGAATTTGTTTTTTCTTCTCCCCCGCCCGTCCGACGATCATTTGTGTCTATATTTGCGTTGACTAATAATTACTAATATAATAAAAATAATAATGAACAAGACAATCGACGTCCGTTTTTGTTATTATAGGTTTGCCGTTCAACGACCGATCTACAGCTGCTCTAAAGACATTTCAGTGCTCAATTACGCGTATTATAATAATATTGTCATTATATTAGCGAACGCCGCCCAGACGATAAACCGCACTGTCCATATTGCGTATCCGTGAGCCATCGTCAGCTGTAGTAACAGCAAACAGCAAACTGTAAACAACTGTTGTTGAACAAACATCCGTGTACATAAATAAAATATAACGATTTGCAATAATTATTATTATTGAGGAGCAGGAGGAGGAGGAGGAGGAGGAGGCGATCGATGCTCGTTTTCATATTATACAGTGCAGGGTATTAAACAACGGCGACGGTTCTAGGTAAGATTTGACGCCAACTGTTTACACACAACTCTGTCGGGTGTGCAATATCGCTTACTGTCACTCAGTAATTATTATTATTATTAGTTACTGTTTACAATGCTCGCCATGTCGCAGAATTGATTTCCTTTCTCGTCCGGTGTTTGTGTCATATTCCATCGGGGTAAGCCCTGCTTGTACAACACGAACAGATTAGAAGGTCCCGAGTAGTCACTGTAGATATAGGCCGGTTTCCAATCTCTGGGGCTGGGTCTTGTGTATGCAATTAAATATATTGAAATCGAGTGTTTCACTTGGAGAACTTAGACGTTTTCATTCAATTTCGACTTGCAGTAGTCTTGCATTATTATGATCATCGACTTGGTTTGTGAAAAAAATCATCTCGAATAGTGTTAGTTTAAATACGCTGCTATTTAAAGTATTACGAGTTACAACGTGAATATTAAATAATATTATTTCAATCTTTTTTTTCTCATCTCTTTTATTTATTTTATCAATTTATAAAAGATTTTTTTTATTTTATTTATGAAAAAAAAATTGTGTTAGGTATTTACAATTTAACATATTTTCTAATTCAAACTCTGAACGAAACAAATCGAATACAGCAAAACACATTATACCAGTTATGATCATGATTAGGTTAGGTTACAATTTAAGTATATCAAAATTTAAGGAACTGCGTATTTCAATAGTTACATTATAAAAATATTGATTTTTAAATATTTCTATCAATATTGATTGGTAATGTTATGTATGAGTAATAAATTATATCATTTTTAAAGCCATTTTTTGATACAAGTATTAAGATCAGTATAGCAAATTATTGTAAGCGTAACGATATGATAAAGTTTCACTGTTTGTGATCATATTTTAAGCATATAAGGTGGTTTTTATTTTATTGTGAAATGTAAGAAACCATATAGATACACTTTGAGAAAACAACTTTACTAAACATTTTACACAGCAGTTGGAAGATTTTCCATCCAAGAATTGTCTGTTAAATTAATCATAAATAACTGTAGTATTCAAAAATTCGTTAATGACATGAATTATTCATGAAATATAAAAAGCAGATAAAAAAAACATGCTGTTAAAATCGAGTACAGCGTTTGTAAAGTTTTAATATCATATCGTATATAGTAATTGTAAAATCTTAATTTTTTTTCTAACTGAATTAGGATTATGACCTAAAAGTTTTTCTCAATCTTTCAGAACGTGACAGTTGTTGTACGTATACATTTGTGCAATCAAAAGTCGGCGTAGATGAAAAGTTCTTCCGGAAATCCACTAACGTTTTCTCTCGAAGTTCCGGGTCAAAAGAACAAGAAGACAGAACTCGAGCGGCACTAAGTTCTCTACAGACAATTGTGATTCCTGAGTGGGTGGTAAGTAATGATTCCACTGTTTTGAAGCGTATGTTTTAAATCTTTATTATGTTTGCCTTACATAATCTACCTATCTATGAGATAAAAACACAGCTGTACCTCGTACCTTTATCTAGAACTAGGGAAATATCTAAAACTAATGAACTTTTTGTTTAAAATCGAATATGATCGATATTATAAAAAATCTTGTAGTTGTGTTTTTTTTCCACTTGTTCGTATAAGATTGAACTTAAATAAAGTATATTTTCATTACAATAATATTATCCGGGTACGATGAAGACGTCATAAAAGTTTGAATTCAGGTTTCGTATGTATAATAAAAAAACCAATCGCTAAAAAAATAAATAAAAAATTATCATTTAAATTAAAAGAAATTGAATTATATTTTATTAATAATTTGAATAATTGGCAATATTACTGCAATTCAACACCTTCCTATGTACTAGTGTATCGGTACAAATGCGTACACGCTGTATTAGATTTTATATATTATTCAAATATTCCGTACGCATAATATTCGAATGGAAGGAAATTCGTGTTTAAAAAGTTGAACAGTACAAGAAAAACAAAATATTATGATTTTGTTTTTAAAGAACAACCATCATTTTTAATATACCTAGTCCGATGATTTATCGCACACACCTAGATAGTAAAATTACTTCCTTGTGATTTATTCAACGGAATTAAACGTCAAAGTTTTTACGTGGGATGACTCTCATTTTTTCCGCTTGACATGTATTCAACCTGTCGACAGTTATGCGCGTGAGTACTGTGTCCCTGTGAATTATGAACCATTCGTGCCACTGACGTTTTCGTATCGACAAAATTTGACATTTATAATCACGCTTGGGATACATAGTAGGAAGTTTTATTTTGAAATTGATTTTTACGCGACAAATTAGTCGGTTAAAAAACTTAGCAGACACATAAAAAAAAACCGATAGCAGTTATAAGTGTGTACTTCACATGCCAAAAAAACACATCTCTTGGTAGGTATCTGCACATCATATTGAATTAAGCACGCGTACCTAAATTTTACATTTATTAGGTATATTTTATGGCATTAATTGGCATACATAAAAAATGCCATCAACAAATTTTTTATTTAATATGATCGTGTAGTAAAAATATATTAGTACTAAACAAATACATTTTGAATATTTTTCGGGGCAGTACAAGTACCTACGACAAAAAAAAAAAATAAAGAAAAATCCCACTCATCTACCATGGTCACATAAACTGCACCGGCAACAATCAGGCAAGGCAGTGGTTGAGTTTCATGTATTTACCTAGATATACTCTCAGTGGAGGTAGACATCATAGCGAGCATGATAAAATATTATTTCTATCAAATAAATTTCCATCGACACCTTTCTCCCCAGAATAAAAAATCGAAGAAAAGATTATCTGTACAGTTATAGGTATATCATGACTGTAATGCGTGGACTGAAATGCACTAAACTCAATAGTCATATATGATTTAAAAATAATTTATTAATAATATGCACAGGTACAAGGATAGTTTAAAATATACACTCGGCAATAATTATTAAAAAAAAAAAAAATTATTATTTTGCTTCATAAACCATAATTTCATTGTCATTAATATTTTATTAAATTATATAATGAACAAAAACAAATTAAAGTAAGAACTTTTCTTTAAAAATAAGAATTTTTTTTGTTTCTCTTGAATAATTTTGATACTTAACAAAAAAATAGAAATCAAAAGAATTAATCAAATTTGATAACTTCATTCCGAATTACATTGTATGAACCATTTTAGTCATGTTTGTCAGTCAATGATTTTATTAGAAAAATGTCCATTCCACATCTCTAGAAGTGATAGTTCCGAATTAGGATACTAATATTTGTTGAGTTGAATTCGAATTAAAGTGTTTGATATTTAAATTTTTTTAACATATCTCACATTTTTTGATAGTATTTTTGACATTTTTCATAAATAGATTAACAAAATTGTTTGTGAAATTTGTAAAGAGATTCTTTTGCTTTTTCAATCAAAGTGATGGTATTATCTAAAGTAATTTCAAGACATTGAATTTTAATTGTTTTAATAAAAACAATATACAATATGTATAATCCAGGAGCTTAGTGCTCTAGATAATCAATGTTATACGGGGATTTAAACAAAAAACTTTTTCACGTTTATATAGTATGTTTTTTCACATTAGAAAAACTTTTCAGCTGTACTACGTAGTCACTGGACTTAAAAAATAATGTCGATTGTTGAGTGTTTTATAGTAAATCGCATTTATATTGAACTTGTTTCTTTAACCATAATCGGGTATTTTTTGCATACATAATTGTACAAAAAACAGTTTAAATTGTGTATGTTAAGTTTTTTTAGTAGGGTATTTGACAAAACCAGTGCTTTGCATAAATTTGCAAAAAACGAGACTTTATTCAACACTGGGTCAGTGAATACACTTTAAGACGTATTTTGTTTACGGGTCTTAAACAAATTCACAGATTTGAAATGCTTTTTAGTTTTAATATATTGTGTAATTGAATATCGCTTATCGTTGCTAACTTTTACATCATATAACTTACATAATATTATTTGACCAAAAGTTAAAATTATATTTTCCCATAACTACGAAGACGATTTGATAACGACGATTTATCTTGGGAATTTTGAAAAAACCAGACAAAATGCTCATACAACGACCAGAACTTATACAGAATTTATCTTGATAAATATTATGACTCAACTGTAATAATATCGAGATTTTTCTTATGCTATTTTGTACCAAAAGTTAAATATCATTACCTATATCAGTACATGTCTGTACTAATCGACAAGTACAAAATCGGAATTTAAATTATATTTTTATCTATACTCGAACATTTCTACAAAATATCTAAATTCGCTCTAAAATATGAAAAATGCAGCGAAAACTTAAAATTTAAGTCCCTGAGACATCAAAATGTCGAACTATGCACTAGAATGCATACAAATCTGCGCTCTAAATGAATTAGTTATTAGGTACTTTGGATTTTTAGCAGCTATAGCTTTCTCTCAAAACTCAGTGCTGTTCAAAAATGTTAATCCGTGTCTGGTGTACATACCAACGTCAGACAAAAACGTTTTGTTGGTGGAATATTTTCAAAAATGCAGTAAAGCGTGAGAAAAGCTACCGGCCATGCTTCGACGACAACGCTGGTAGCGATGGCGGTTGCTGTTTCGCTTTCGTCGAACTGTCGCTTTCGTCGTAGCTAATTTGTGCACAGATGCACAGTCCAGTGGACGTCAGACGTGTCAACTTGGATTTGGCTCATGCCAAGAACAGTTTTTTTTTATTTTAATACATCTTTGGACGGTTTTATATTGCAAACCCAGGGCTGTGTCATTATTATTGTAATATACCCGTCAATAGATGGCGATTAAATGTTTATCGTAGCAAACGACAATACGTACAATCATCTCTAATTTCCATTTTATTAAAAAAAAAAAATTTAAATCAATCTTCAAAACAAAAATTAAAACAGAAATGTACCTATGCTTACAGAAAAAAGTAAAATCTGAAATTATAATTTCTATCCTAGGTTTGAATTGTACATATACATAATGGTCAGTATACAAGGTATTTTATACATTTACGATGAAAATGTTTGGCTACAAACATTATCAAGATACTGAACCTATAAAGTAAATATAATTAACAAAAATTAACCAGATTTAAAATGAAAATTTAGACATTAAAAATTAAAAACTTTAATCCTAATCAAAATTAAAATCGGAATATACCATAACTGACAATTATAACTAATAAAATCAAAATCCGGAAATGGAAATCGAAACCAAAATAGACATTTTCATTTCTATTG
>PVMI01081935.1:5648-19662 GCA_008528875.1 Aulacorthum solani
TATAATATACGTTGCAGATCTCTTCTCTATCCGTGATGAGTCTATTCGTAACATGAAAACATTGTATAATTATTTTTCGTGTTTTATTTTCAGGACAACCGAGGATTTGGCCCAAAACTTGGATTGACGGTACAGGACAACCACAAGCCGGTGTTCACGAACTGTTTGAATTACCAGCCCAGCGTCAAAGAAGAACAACCGACCAACACTTACGTGTTCACCGTAAGTATAATAATTTTATAAGTACCTAATACGTTTTATTTTATTTGTCGACAAAAATACAACAGAATTGAACAGTCGTTATAACATTTATACATAAAAATCTATATTCGTAACTTCGTCTGATATAATCATGTATCATTAATGCAATGGCTAGTCCTTCGCTTAATAGTCTTGATTTAATGCAATTATGAGAATAGTATGGTATTACTATATTATATTATATTATATCCGTAGACCCGTCTGCGCTATCCTAACTACATAACCTAAGTACACATTATTATTGCCGTCGGATCCGCCCGACTAACCTATACATTATTATATTAAATCCGCCTCTATACTACTTACTATATACCTACGTGCTATTTCTATGCTTTCGGAGACTACACGCAAAGTACAAAACCGTACTGAATAAAATATTTACCCGAGCTATTTGTGAACGTATATAATACGACCGTGTGTCGTGTGTTGCCCGGCATCGACGCCGTGGTTACATAATAAATAGGCAGGTATGCCATATTTGGCGTGTAAATTATTACGTAACTCGACTCAAAATATAACAATTAATACTTTAAAAAGCAACTCTATTGTTATAGCCTTTAAAGTCTATTATATTGCAATTAATTTTCCTAGTCATTTTCGTGACGTGCCTACTTGTTTACGCAGATATAAATTAGTCGTAAAAATAAACATCGAATTCGCATCGCGTAGTGCTTCATGATGATAATATACATAATATAATTGATCGGTTCGTTTTGTAGCGTTTCCGTCCAATGCATCAGATACACTTCTTATTAATTACTAAAATAATAATATTATAATACAGCTATTATTCTCATTCAACTGTGTATGTATAATAATCTATATTATGATGACAATATTAATAACAACTGTTGTGATAAAGTACAACGCTCAGCGAATGGAATTTTGTTGTTATATTTCACTTTACCTGCTCACTCAGTGATCTGAACCAACTCCTTTGGTGCACTTCTGTCTTCCGGTGTTAGGAATTTTTTTTTTTTTGTATGTAAATTATAAATTTAAGAAATAGGTACTCAAAAAAATTAACCCACTATACTTTGGCGGTGTAGCTAAATTGCCTAGCCAAGACGCCGCGCCGCCATAATAATATTGTATTATTGAATGAAATACATTAGAATATGATTATGGAGATCCAGGAACTAAATTATATACGTTCTACGACATTGGCGTACCTGAATTTATAACACCGTGTTATCGTAATTAATAATTATTATATTCGAAAACTTATTAGTTATTACCCACCTACCCCTTACCCCCCTATCTAGTATAAAGTTTTGAATTTCAAAAAATAATGATATCATTAAAATATATTTATAGAAACTTAATTCTTTTATGCTGTGACTAAAATAATGTCTATAGGTATATGATTCTGATAACCGCCTATCTATCTACCTACCTAACCAATGTTTGGTTTCAACAATAATTCATTGTTCTTTAAATTAGATTTTAAATTGTTATAATATTATTGAAAAATACATATTTTTTTGTACCAATTAGGTGATATTAACGAAATCCGTTTACCATTTATTTTTTTGAACATCACTGATTATTACACTCACTGAACTATATATGTGTATGCTTTAAAATAATAATCAACACTTTTGAGATGTCAATTAATTTTATATCCGCCAGGCGTCCTTTTATACCGAATGAAAATTTGAAGAGATCACTAATTTGACGACAAAACAATCTAAATTAATTTATAAATCACCGCCGGGTAAATAATTGAACTACTTCTGCAGCCTTGAAATATAACAATAATACACCCATGAAAAATAAATTCATCGATCGATATTGTTACTACTACTAACAAGGCATCTGTTGTAACTATAATACTATACCTATTTTATATATTGTTCTGTGAGACGGAAACTTATTCTAAAAATGTACACGGTTTCATATTTTTGTCCATCAATGTATAATTAAAAGACATCGTTACTCGGATCATATATTATATTTATGCATGTATTCACATATATCGGTACTCACGAGAATATTAAATAATCGGATTAAAAATTGACTTGCGATGTCAATAATAGAGAACAATCCTACTTTAATAATTAAATATACACGCTGTGCCGTCTACCATTTATATATTAAACAAACGTTTATAAAATATTTCACAGCGCGTAGGTTGTGGTTTATATAGGTACTACACATATTATACAACAGCCACTACGACCTATACCTCTGCTGTTATATATTATCACTACTACTACTAACTGTATTTAAAAGGTACTAAAACTGCACGTGGGTCGGCGTCGTGGATAAACATATTATAATAATTGTTGTTGAATTGAATAACTATACATACTATACCGTAGCCCGATTGCTGTGCGTTTGCGTCAAGTCAGCGTTACACGGTGAAAACCAGGTGACCGTCGATACTCGATCGATTATTTAACGTAGGTTCCTATGCATATAATATATATGAGAAAAAAATGACATTATTGTTAAACCGCTTGAAATTAAAAAAAAATATATATATATATTATTATAAGCCCCGTCGGACGACATAATTTGGTCTACTATGCGTTAACTGTTGTTTGACTCTAATCACGTGGTGTCCGAGGAAAATTCAACGGTTTTATTTTATATTTTTGGATTGACTTTCAACAATAATTGTTAGCGCGTAAGTACGCTGTACACATAAAAAAAACTATTGCAATTAAAAAAGCTACCGACACTAGTAATAATAACAGTTATGATGTTGTATCGGTGGTGATTATATAATACAATATAAATACTTATACCGGTCACTACTACATGTGTTGGACTGAGAATATTCATTCATTCGATTCATTTGGTTAGGTTAGGTTAGAGATATAGAGATGAGTACATTGTTTAGTGTATTGTATTTCAACCTTAACAAATTAAATATTTTTTCTTCTCTATCACACATTTGTGTACAAAAAATTCAAACCGTATTTGAATACGATGATTTAGTTTTTAGAACTATTACAATTTGACTGCCTAACTGTATTTCAATATAATATTATTGTAGTATCGAATAGGACCCGCGTATAGTTTATAGTTATTCTTTGCTAATCTCTCAATATCAGTTTTAACCATTTGAATTAAATATACATGTAACACTTGTATAAAAAACACTGTACCTATTCTTTTATATTATACGTATGCAAATAGTTTTACCGATTTCGTTTTACCCTTTCGAGTGTATATAATAATAACAATATATTACCTATGTCCAAATCGATTTCGATTAGGTAACCCTATTGTGTATGGCGTGCCCGTCCCAATTCGTTTTGCTCATTCGATGATTATTCGTGCGGATTATAATGATAATGATCTTCAAAAATCGCCGTAGACCATAAAAACAGTTCACTATAATAATGATGATTATGTCGACGATAGTAATAATAATAATAGTAATAAAACTGTGCGTTTCACGCTCCGATAAATCTCACACGTGTCCGTTTTCTCGTTGTCAGGTCAAAGCGTTCGACAAGGACCCGCCGGACAATGGAGGTACGATCACGTACACATTTGTCAGCGCACCCGGCGAACGTCCAAAGTTCTCCATCGACGCACAGACCGGAGAGATCACCACCCGACACGTAAGTATAACATTTATATTATGCGCTTACAGTTATAGGTACAGACGATCGGTGGCGTATTTTTCGACGTTTTTGTTTGGAGGGGAGGGGAAACCGTTTCTTTAATTTTTAGAATTCCGTCCTCGTTGCTGCCACCAAACCATATATAGGTCACTGCATAAGCATTAGTCCGTGGTTGATACACCCCTTCTGGTGACCAGCGCAACAAAAGGAGTAGAAAGGTATGGGAAAACTTGGGACGATCAATTATTGATACTATTTATTTATGACCAAACTAATTTGTAAACGGATATTTGAAAATTATATCAAACAGTAATAATAAAAAAATACATTTTATGTGGGATACTAGTTTTTTTCTTTAAACCATAGTGTTATTAAATATTAATACCATGATATTATACAATTTATTCTATAAATAGGTATATATCGGTTATTAAAAATACTTTTGGTTGTCATTAAAAAAAAATTAACTTCTCGGGGAAAATGTCGAACGTGGAAAATCACGGCGATCGTCTGCACCCAGAAAGTGATAATTGCATCTCACCGATCAGGCCCCAGATCTGACCATTTTGCGCTGTTTGTTCTTCGCAGATGTTCGACCGGGACGAACCGACCCGCGAAAAAGAAGTGTACCTGTCTGTCAGGGCCACGGACAACGGGAAACCGCACCTGGACGACGTGTGCACCATCAAAGTGACCATCCAGGACGAGAACGACAATTCGCCAGTTTTCGACAAAGTGGTGAGCATATTATTCGCATAAAATGATATTATGATATCGTGCGGTCGCATATGCATTCACATGATCGTGGTGCAGTGGGCGGTGCGGTAATCGGTGTACGATTATAACAACTACCCTCCGCCCCCTCGGTGCAACCGCAAACCGTATGAGCGTCTGTCTGTATATATTAATACCGTCCGGATGCAGTTCACCGACTGCAACCGTGTATTACATCCAAACGAATCGCCAACACGATATAATAACATTATTACTACCCACTATACTATTATTACTGTCTTTATAACATATTGCCTGTATACATCGAATCCAGGTCTATCGAGGATTCAGCTACAAGGTACGACGTGCTTTTGCATGCGCCCCGCCGAATATATTAATTATCAATTCGCCGTGTTTCGTTTATTTGTTATTTTATTTTTTTCTGCATGGATTTCGTTTAGATACACACTTGTGTTTTATAATATTTATGTACTCGCGATGTCCAACTTATTTATGCATTGGAAATTGTTATCTTTTTTTTTTTTTATCAACACATAAGTATATGACGGTGACTTTCATAAAATCTTTGATTGTCTCCATCGTTCAAAATCATTTTTTTTTAAACTTTTCTAGACGTAATTTTACAAAAAGCGTTTTGAATGCATGCCGCATGTTTTTTGTTTTTATAATATTTTATTGCCATCAATTTATTGCTTGTAAACGACTGTTACAGTCATATTATATAATGTATGTGCAGTGGCTAATTGATTGTTTTTTTTTTAAAGAACTACGTTGAATCCGTACCCCAAGACTTGCTGTCCAAAAGCGAAGTGATGAGGATATCGGCCACAGATATCGACGATGGTATAAACAGTGCCATACAATACGATTTGTCCCCCAGAATGCCGCAGGACTCGAATTATTTCCGCATCGATCAAAATACAGGTGTCATCTACTTGGATCGCGCAATCGACGTACGTATAATTATATCGTATATATACATCGAAATCGAATTGATTTTATTTTATGTATTATTTTTTCTCCTTATACGTGCTATATATAATATATATTATTATGAATATTATTTTAGCGAGATCCCGGCTACAAGTTCAAGATGCGGGCCACAGCCACAGATCAGGGCTTGGTTCCCAAGTCGGCCACGATGGATCTAGAGATATTGGTGGTCGAATCGCACAAAAAAGCACCGACGTTCATATCCGTCCAACCCGACGGAGTCATCTCTCTGCCGGAGAACCTGACTAATTTCAGTTTTGACATTGCCACCATCATCGCTGCGTAAGTTGTGCCCCACCCATTGTAATAATTTATAAGCCAATTCCAAAAGAAAAAAAAACAATCTTCGTGACTGTGAAACGTTTTTATAATTTATTGTCGGGTTTGGCCCTGTCTCTTTATATGCAGATCGAACACTGATGAAAAATCGCCGGTTTTCGAATTGGTGCCTGGCCGGACGGAACAATCAAATAAATTGAACACTTTCCGATTGGAATCCGAAGGCAACACCGCTCATATCAGATTATCGAGACACATGGATTACGAATCGATATCCGAGTACATTCTCAACATTCGAATACAGGTAAAACGTTTGTGTTGCTTACATAATATTAAATTCCACTGCGTATTAAAATCTACGTTAATATTATGTATAGACATTTAGTACCTATATACATACGTCGACCGACAACCCGTGAGTGTATAGGTAGCTGTTGTAACAATAACAAAAGATTTTAATGTATGTGTGTATTATGTACCACAGCCCTGTCTGCCGTCTACAGTATATTTTATGAGGACGTTCCTCTCGCATAATATGTGTTGTCTCTTTCCGTCTTACAAATACGTAAGATATAACAAATTTGTGTTCAGCAGAATCTATATTATGCGTCGTTAATTTTAATTTAAGAGTGATTTATTTACCTTCTATTAAACTTAAAGGTAAATATAAACTGTTATCTAGATTTTATCGATGTTTCAATAATATTGTAAAGCTAGGGAGTAACATTAATAAATTATAACATTTTACATGGAAAAAAATTAACATAAAGTCGTAGAAATGCTCAATATAATATAAATTAGCTTTACCTTTAAGTTTCATAATTATAGGCCAATTCTCCAAAATATTGAAGCTAACAAGATAAAATGGATTCTTGTGAAGGTAAATTTGATGAGTTCTTCTTCGTTGGTAAGACGGAGACAATACATAATGCGAGTATACAGATTGCAGTCCCGTCGTGTTTGTCCTTGTGATGAAACAATTTTAATTACTATTTGAATACTGTTAATTAAAATTAATGATACTACTTTTAAAATATTATTGACTTAAATCAAATTAGCTCCGTAAGCCGGCCATTTCAGATTAAAAAGTAACCCGATAACCCAAATTATTTTTCGTCGTTTCGTCAAAGAAAATATATGAGATAACAAAACAATTTGTTTTTGTATTATATTATAATTATAATATAAGAAACAATTGAGTTGAGTTGTATTGAGTACTATTTCTTCGACCCTTGGAAGATTAATTTGTCAATAAATATGAAAATCGTCGTACTTATGACCCCCCCCCCTCCAAAAAAAAGTTTTTTCTATTTCTAAGTAAGGCACACCGCGTTAAACGCTATATCGTTTACTGTATACCATATTTAATACTTGTGATGTGCTTATTTCATCAGAACAAGCACAATCTGGCGGCGGAACACCAGTTGAACATCCAAGTGGAAGACGTAAACGACAACATACCGGTGTTCACCGAGGTCGTGTCCGGTTCCGTTCTGGAGAACGAACCGGCCGGCACAGCCGTGATGCAGGTCCGAGCGATCGACGCCGACTCGAGCATGGCCAACAACCGCGTCACTTACGAGTTGGCCGACAACCGCGATTACTTCGCCATCGACCCGTACACCGGTAACATAACCACGGTTGTGATGTTCGACCGAGAGAAACAAGACGTGTACAACGTCAAGGTGATCGCCACTGACAACGCTCCGTCTGCGCTGTACTCGACCGGTGAACACAACAAGGGTGAGTACGAGGGCGCGACGAATGTCGTCGTCTATCTTTTGGTAGAATGCTAATAATTATGATTAACTGCAGACGACGGGGTTGGTGGCCGGGGAACACCCTCCGAGATCGATCTTAATATTTTGGCACTAACAAGTTTTTGATAGGTACCTAAAGTAACCATAATATATATATATATATATATATGGTGGAATGTGCAGAGTTTTCTGCGGCCACGTTAGTAATGTTCTTCTCAATAATAAAAACGAATCATATTGTCAAATTAATTAGTCTGAAAATAAACTGTTCACACAATTTCATGTTGTATAATGTATTATACTATGATCGTTGAGAAAAACGTTGAAATCAACGATTGATGTGTATGAAACTTATCGAGAATGTTGTGTTTAAATTGATTTGCATGAGAATGAAAATACAGAAAATATATGAATAAAAAATGTTGAAGCTTCTTATTTTCTAGATTATAACCTAATATCGAAACCTAATTGAAAACAATACGCTAGTTTTGCACGGCGAATGCTGTATTTGAAATTATTTATATACCAACCCAAATAATGGGAGGGGTTGTAGACATAGGATCTGCGCCACGAATGCGTGATAATAATATGTTTGCAGAAAAACGATGAAGACATAATCCCTCCTCGAAACAAATTTATAATTACGGCCACTGGCTTGATTTAACTGTTATAAACATAGACTCGTATTAGTATAACGATAATTAGTAACCCTCTTTGCAGACGTTCGACCTAATAAACAACTCTAACCGTGTCACGCCCACGCCGTTACTAAAGCTCTACAACTATATTATATTATTATCTGTGGTGTTATGTATTTATTTACTTATATATTATATAAAATGTTGTTGAGCAGGCGAACAAGTGTTCCGGATCGAAATTGCCGACAAAAACGACCATCCCCCTCATTTCACCCAGGCCGTCTACGAAGCGGAAGAAATACCGGAAGACGCCAACTTGAATGCTCTGGTGACCGAAGTGAAGGCGCTAGACGACGACACCGCGTCCCCGGTCACGTACAGCATCGTAGATGGCAACATCTACAACGCGTTCTTGATCGAAAACACGACCGGAAAAATCAAAGTCAACAGTCAGCTGGACTACGAAAACATCACTAACGTAAGTACCTCCCACTTATTATCGCACAATCGAGCCTAGCTCGCTGACAGTGTTTGCCCAAGTCTCTGTATAATAATGTGTATATTGTATGAAATCATCCCACAGTATGTATTGAAAGTGAGAGCTTTTGACGGAGCTTATGAGGACTACTGCACCGTTGAGATAAAAATATCCAACGTCAACGACAACCCTCCGGTGTTCCAGCCGTATGAAGGAAACATCACAATCACGGAAGAAGAACTAGTGCCGGGTTGCATTACTACGGTAAGCGTTTACAAAATGTTATTTTGCGGATTGAAAAAATTAAATGATTCAACTACAATATTGTGATGCTTATCCTCTTGTAGTTGGAAGCATACGATCCAGATATCCAAGACCGATCCATGGATCAGCGTATTGTGTACTCTGTGGTCAAAGATGACCAACGAAAGTTAATGACTATCAACAAAAATGGATGTCTGTCACTCATAAAACCCCTTGACCGTGATCCGCCAAATGGTTATGCTACATGGCAAGTGATCATACAAGCCAGTGACGAAGGTGGTGGTCCAAAGAGCTTGCAACAAACTACAGAAGTCATCATTGCACTCAGAGACATTAACGACAACGCACCATATTTGGATATGGTAAGTTATTAGACAGTACCAATAACTGAACAGGATATAAATCCTTGTTCGAGATAATTACAGGTTAGGTTAAGTTAAGACAAATAACCATTAGATTGATTCAAACTGAAATTATATAGTATAATTGTTTTTATGGTACACTTTTAGTCTAATGAAACCTAATTGATCAGCGGATTACCAATAAGTGCAACCTTAATTGAATTAACAATATTTAAAAAATATATTAAATTATAATTTTAAAAATTTATTTATTACACTTATTTACATAAAAAAATCTGGTGAAAGGTAGTTCAAATTATGGAAAGTAACTGTTCTTTGTAATACATTTGTTTGTTTTTTTTCAGCCCCAACCAGTAGTTTGGCGTGAGAATCAATTATCCGGAACAATAACACGACTGGCCGCCAAAGATAACGATGGACCTGAAAATGGTGCACCATTTGATTTTGCCATCTCTAATGATGCCTCCTACGAAATCAAAACAAAATTCGGAATTTCAGGTTTGTTAAATTATTATAATTTAATCCATTCTAGAATTTCACTAATGTGCTCTTAATATCATGTACAGGTGTTGAACTTCAGGCTTTAACCACATTTGATCGTGAGGAGAAAAAGTTTTACAATATACCTATAACAATAACTGATAGTGGAATACCTAGTTTAACGGGGACGAGTACACTCCAAGTAGTAATTGGTGATGAGAACGACAATGCAATGAAGCCTGGAAGGAGCTCCATATTTGTTTACACGTATAAAGGCGAATCTCCAGACATGGAAATTGGACGCGTGTATGTTGATGACTTGGACGACTGGGATTTACCCGACAAAAAGTTCAAGTGGCTACATGGACCTCATGAACGGTTTGACCTTAAATCAGAAACTGGAATGATCACTATGCTACAAAACACCAAAGAACAGACTTTTGTTTTGGAGTTTGAAATCACAGAACAAGGAATGAAGATCCCCAGACATACAGTAAATTCGACTGTTGTTGTCACTGTTAAGGAAATACCTGAAGAAGCTGTTGATAAGTCAGGATCGGTTAGATTGGCAGGAATTTCAGCTGAAGAGTTTATTACCCCTGGTCCGGTATGTATTATTTTATTGAAACCCTGCCATTGTCTATGTTACTGATTTATAATAATAATATTTTAATGTTATTTTAGGACAATATAAGTAAAGCAACTATTTTAAAGAAACGTTTGGCTTCAATTTTAAATGCCACTGTTGAAAATGTTGATGTATTTACTATTTTGCATTCTCCTCACAATCCCAATACTACCCAATTGGATGTACGTTTTTCGGCTCATGGTTCCCCATATTATCAACCTGAAAGGATAAATGCTGCTATTGACAAACATCAAACAGAGGTAAGTAACAAAAATGATTCAACTTATTACAAAACTAATTAATTGTTTTTAAATATATTTTATAGCTTGAAAAAGAGTTAGGTGTCACTTTTCTCATGGTCAACATTGATGAGTGTCTTGTTGAAAAACTTTATTGTGAATCGTCTTGTACAAATTTCTTAAACAAAAGCAACGAGCCGGCTGCTGTATACACAAATACCACATCTTTTGTTGGGATACGAGCTGTGATAGATCCATTTTGCCAGTGTGAACAGAGAGCAACCGCTAAAATCACATGTCATAATGGTGGCACTCCATCATCAGATGGGTAAATTATTCACATATATTTTTCATTGAATTTAAATACTTAAGTTAATGACACTGTCTTTATTATTTTAGTACTGCATGTCAGTGTCCTTCTGGTTTTGAAGGACCTCGGTGTGAAATTCTTAGCATTGGTTTTTACGGTGAAGGATATGCCTTGTATCCGTCCTTACAATCTTGTATGGAGTCCCACATGTCATTGGAAGTGCGCACCTCTGTGGACAACGGTCTATTATTTTATGCCGGACCCAGCAGTGTAAAACCTTCTCCGCTGTCTGTGCAAGGTATTTGATACAAACTAAATTAAACAATAAATGTATTTTATTAAACAATAATATTCTGCAGATTTTATGTCACTGGAACTCAAAGATGGTTATCCTGTACTTTTGGTAGACTATGGCTCGGGAACACTCAAAATTGGACAAAAACAAATTAAAATATCTGATGGAGAACCACATCGCATCGAAATTATTTGGACCAAAACTGTACTTATAATTTACATAAACATTATTATTTATGCATTATCAATGTATCCATAATCGTTATTGTGTTTCAGAGCATTGAAATGAAAGTAGATAGCTGCAATCTTCCATCGTGCTTAAGTCTTAGCCCTCCAATAGGAGTCAACGAATACTTAAATGTCAATGGGCCTTTACAACTTGGTGGTTCGTTTGTCGACCTTAAATCAATTGCAGCCACACGCAATTGGACTCATAAACCTTTTAGCAATGGATTCAATGGTTGTATTCGCAATTTAACTTTCAACGGTCATCTATACAACTTGGGCGCTCCTAGTATGTCTCGCAATGTTGATTTTTCGTGCACACACGGTACAGCAGTTGCTGTGTCATTTGGTATTGATGCTAGCTTCTTGATAGCCATTTTTGTGTGTCTAGCTGTCTTATTGAGTAAGTTAATGCTCAAAAATACAAATCTTTGACATTACTAAATAAAAATTGTATTTGTGTAGTATTGCTGCTAGCAGTAGTGGTGCATAGAAGAAAGTCTGATGATTTATACAAAGACACCGATGATATTAGAGAAAACATAATCAACTATGAAGATGAAGGTGGCGGCGAAGGAGACATGACCGGTTATGACTTGAACGTTTTGCGGCTTATGTATGATGGCTCAGAACCTGTACAAGGATTTGATGATGCTGGAAACTTATTACAAAAACGTGGTAAGCCTTTGTTATATTTACATTTAATAGTTAGTTATACATTATGATTTTAAAATTGTGGTGTTTGATCAGAAATTATTCGAGTTAAACCAAATTAATAATTCTATTTTATTTTCATGTTGAGTTATATTTGTTTAACTTTTGAATAAATTTATTTAAATATTAAAGAACACATCATTGTACAACTAGTATAATATTTGTCTTTATTTAGAATCCAAATAATATATTAAAAGTACTCCAAAATTATCTATTAAGTCCCGTGTCCAGACCTAGGATATATTTGTCAGATATCTTTCCTGAATACAAATGTATCCTAGGTCTGGATTGGCCCTTAATTCTACACTAACCACTTTTATATAAGAATGCATTAGATTTTTCAACTTATAACAATATGTTATATTGATATTGAATTAAACTAGGTAGGTCCTCTAGTTCTAATATATTTTTGCGTTTTACAATTAATTTCAAAGCTGAACACAGTTTCTACTGTAGTTCGACAGTATAATATTCTCATAATTATTTATAATATTAATTATAATTATTTTACTTTTCAGCTCCAGACGAAGTTCCTGATATTTGTGGTTTCCTTGGTGACAAACTGAACTCCGTAGATAATGATCCAGATTTAGGCCCGTATGATGATGTCCGCAATTATATGTATGAAGGTGAAGGCAATTCAGTTGGATCACTTTCATCATTAGCTTCAGGTTAGTTTATGTCTTTATCATTGAACACAAATATTCAAAAGATAATTTTTTTAAGAATGCTTTATTAACATTTTTTCTGTATTTTAATATGTCTATAGGAACAGATGATGGGGACTTAAACTTTGATTACCTTTCTAACTTTGGACCTCGATTCCGCAAACTGGCTGATATGTATGGTGAAGATCCAAGTGATGAAGAAAGTGAAACGTACCGCAATACTCATCCCGAGTCGTGGTGCTAATACGCATTTGAAATTCGCTCTGAATAATCAGTTACCGGTGCATATGTTATCTGTAAGGTTATATAGCGAGTACATACCTAGACTTAAGTACCGACTATATAAAACATAAAAAAAACTAATCATTTGTACAGAGAGTTGACTGTGCTCTAATGACAATTATCTAATAATAATATTTATTAAAAATATTTTTATTTTCATTTTACTATTAATTGTTTTGTGTATTATTGACAGTAACGAAGTCAAATTTTTGTATATTAATTCAAAAATTGATTCGTGATCTCAACAACAGACTGCTTTAGTCTAATTATATTATTTTTTTTTTTTTNNTAACAAAATCACAAATCTTTGTAGGCGTCAACATTAAACTATGTATAATATTTGTTTCGCTTATGCAATGTTTACAATTTAAGTTAAATTGCTTCCCAGTAATTACTTGCATATTTTTCTATAGAATTTTATGAAATTCTCAAATTTCTAATTTTCCAGGGAACGGGTTTTTTCCTCCCGTAAATGTGGTTTTGAAAAATTTGATCCAAAAATATTGTTACTCAATGTGTTATTGGCGATTGATGTTTATTTTTTTAGGTACTTAAATGTTTTTCATAATATTTGTATACTGCCATTGGATCATTTTGAACTAAGAACTTTTTACACGCATTGTACTTATTTGTAAATATATGAAAAATCAATCAGGGTTAATTATTATGCACACATCGGCATACAGATTTCAATTGACTATGAGATAACCGTAAAATATGATGTCTAAAAATCAAAATATTTTTAACTCCATTCCATATTATTTTAATCATAGTTTATATTTTACTACTATACTTTTTGCTTGAACACTGTAATACTTAATAT
>PVMI01082039.1:0-11252 GCA_008528875.1 Aulacorthum solani
AGTATATGAAATTTGATATTTAAGTGCAACTGAAATTTCCAAAAAACAGTATTTAAATAAATTGAATAATTACGATTAAAGGGAAAAATAAGGTTGATTGTTATAGGAGAATTATTAACCTACCTAGTAAGTACCTACAATATTAACAAATATTATTGAGTGTGTATTATTCGGTAGAAAATAATCGATATCCCCGAGTCATAGGAATTCGCCTGTGATGTGGATTCCAACATCATCCTCAAACAATGCTTAGAATATAACATTATGATATTTTTATGCTAACACCTTTTGTAAAGACCATCGTGATTATATAATATGCTCAGTGTGTGCGCCTATTTATTTCGTCGAAGAAAAATAATGAAAAAATGACGGTTGCTGTGAATGGTGGAACCCGAAACCCCCTCGTCGTAGGTGCAGGCTACTACTACCTAACCGACTCGGTATGTCAACAAGACACGACAATAATAAGCCATCGGAACTACGCAGAACAGTATTGGAAAAACGCACTGTAATCGTTATTGGTTATTGCGCATCTGACGATTCGTGGGTATAGCCTCGTACGTTAAAGCGTGTTACCCTGCAGGGGGTGGACGATCGAAGTCGGCACAATGATCGACATACTACGACGTCGATGGTGCTAATAATAAAAATAATAATAATAATAATAATAATAATAATAGCTGATGATGAGGGTCGTCGTCGTCGTCACCGTCATCATCTTCATTCCCACGATGTGGAACGTCCGTTCCGATTTCTCAGAACCGACCACGGTGTAATATATTTTGAGACCGACCCCGACGCCACCTAAGCGAAATGATCCGCGCCAAACTTTTGTGTCTACGTGTCGAATATACAATAATATTTTACAACAATAGTTCCCTTCATCCGCATACAGGGCACGCTCTGTTCGATCTCAAAATGACAATTGACTTAATATTATTATTTTAATACTTTTTCGGAACTGTCTCGTCGCCGAGCATGTAGTACACTATTGGTTTTACATTCATACATATTAAGTTCATATAACATAATATAGAATACTCGAGATTATCGTTAGATCGATGACATATATTATTGTGAATTTAATCGATGTCGATACTCATCCGGTACCTGTCGCAGTTGTTGTTGGACAAAATATAGTTATTATTTTTTTATTTATATAACCCCATATTTTTAGCCTTTTTTTCAGGTATACATTCATCCGGTACACGTCTCGTCCTGCCTAGTATACCGCTGTTATCAATCATCGACCTTAACATAGGTAGGTACTACCTGTGGCGCAACGTGGGCCGTGTAAAATTCGTCCGATCTTCCGCTACACGCAAACATTCGTCATCTGCCACCGTGAATGCCGTTTGTTTGTAGGTACCAAAACGTACATTGATTACCATGCATTTATCTCAATAATATTATATTATAATATTTATTGTTTAATCGTCTTTGATACGGCCCCACTTATGACGCAAAAGCAAAAAAACAAAAAAGCATATTAGACCAACAATGCTGCATTGTCTGTGGTAAAAAAAAAATCGCATAACGTCGCTCAAAAGATCTAGACTAGAATCTAAACTTATTCATAGAAAATTGATATCGTCAGCGTAAACATTATATACGCACAACGAGCTGTAAGTTGTCCTCAAGACGGAATTAATTTAATAGCTGCAACGTGCGCACCCGCGCGGTTTAATCTCATACAATAATAATACCAAGGTAAATATTATTATGTTATATATATATATACATATATAATTATGTTTAAATCCCGAAGACGTGGAAAAGTAGTTGTATTATAGACAGTTTGGAATTTTTCGAACAATATTAATATAGGTATATGATGAAACTGCTGGCAAAATACAACTAAAGGTATCATTAAGGCGTAGAATCATGCAGAAAGTTTCGTCTAAAAAATATTTAAAATGAGCTCACAGTAATATAGGACAACATTTGGTCCCCACGAGTTAATATTATATAGTCAAGATCTGACTTGGTGTAAGTTTATGTGAGTTCAATTTAAATATTTCAAATTTATATATTAAATACAATATAAATGTTGTATAGGGGTTTTCAGATTAATTAAAAGTAATTGAGATAAACAGAACCTATTAAATATATTTTACTTACCTACTATTTCTATGATAAAAAATAAACAATATTATACACTTGTACCTTGCTTACGATACTCAGTAATAGTTTGAGTGTTGTTGTGCTTAAATGTTATTGTACTTGTGTGTTAATTACAAAAATAAATACAAATTATATAAGATTACAATGTTAAAAACAATTTTTTATCTGATTTAAAAAAAAAACAAACGAAATCAAGTGCCAAAAAAAAATTAAACCAACCAAATATTAAATTTAATTATACTGCACAGCATTTAATAGGAAAAAGTTGGAGAACGGGAGAAATCACTCTGTTGCTTAGAATAGTTTTCAACTGTATTTCGTCAATCAATTAAATCACTTCTCTAATGGTTATGTTTCATTTTTATTCAATTACGAATAATTGTATAAGATGAAAAATGCTAGTAAAAATATTTGGTTAAGATTTCGTGTATATTGTACGATATTTCTTCGTTCGTTTGTTTTTTAATTAGATACAACAAAATAACATTTATTTTTGTCGAAAACTATTCTTGCCTGAATATTAGAGTTGTTTATATATTTATATATTAGTTGTTAAAAATATTTAAGAAAATTTCTGACTTTTAGACCTTTTAAAATACCACTTATAGATACAATAACATTATATCAGAAACCCTCCTTGAAGATCAAAGCATTTTTATAGTATATATAACATTATTGTTACTCAGAGAATCTTAAATTTTAAATATGATGATGACAACTCACTAATTAAAAAAAAAATAGTTGGTTAATATGATTAAAGGTTTTTAGACGTGCAAGAGTGTAAGACTTATAATTATTTGTAATTACATCATACCTGTACCGTATAGATTTGTCATATTTCCATTTTCGTGTTTAAAAAAAAATAACTACCCAACTTGCAGACTAACTACTAAGCTATAGATACTTAACTAATGCATTTATTTACAAACTTTATATTATTTTCTTTTTTTATAACTGATTGATGGTTTAAAATACCTGTAGGACACCAAATAGCACAAAAAAATCCTATATTATTATGACCTAGGGAACCAAAGGTCCCAAATTATAGTATTCGTGGAGGACGAAACGTATTTTTATCATCTCGGTGACAATAGATTTCGATCACTGAAAAAACAAACTATAAAATAAGCTCATTATAAATTATTTCGATTTGCTTGGAGTGTTCTTGATCCATATAGTGAGTAATAAAGACTCCATAAAGTGTCTGAAGAAATATTTAAACGAACCCTAATTTTTAGGTGTAATTTTTCTTTATGGGGCCCAAAACTGAACATGGACCATTGGTGTGCTGGGTCAATACTGTACCTGACCCGACAAAGCTGTTAAACTCACCCGGTTACTGTGATCGTATATTTTGTAGTCTGTACTCTATATTATGTACCTATACTAATAAATGCATGTGTATCAGATTTCTATAATTTAATATATATTTCATGTGCGTCTTATACAACCTGAATATAATTTATATTTGATCTCTGTGGATAACACGTGTCGTTGTAATCGCTGTATATGTAACAAAGTACACAGTAATTTAGAGAATAAACAATATTATTTATCTTTAAATTTTTAAAATGTGTATTATCTGTTATCAACCCGATATGAAAATCGTCATCTCTAATTGTGATAAACAGCAATTATTACAAGTCATTAGCCTTGTAACTGAAGCTGATGACATAATAATTAGAAAATAAAAATATTTATACTTAATATAAATATTTTTCAAACGGCTTGGTAATCATTTCATACTAAATGCTTTGTTCAATTTCCAATTAATCGATATTCACGTCCATGATCTTTTTTTTAAATTCATAAAAAATGAACATCGAAGATCAAGATATACGAACTCCGAAAAGGCAATGCAATAAAAATAAGATGTTTCATACCATTATTTTCCATATTTAGTCATTTGAAACGCTGTCATAACCTACATAAATAAATAAATTACCAATTAATTATAGTTAAAACATATTGACAAAATATTGCATAAGAAATAATCATCAATCGTCATGAACATACAATGCATAATAATAATACCTACCTATATGATATAATAATAATATGTAGAATGTAGATTATAGGTATATATTATAATATAATATAATTTAGATACGATTGATATAGCCGGTCAATCATTTAATTTTACTTATTTCATTAATTCAGATCAATTAATTATTTTAAAGTCCAGCTATTATATTTTATTATATTTTAGTGTTACTCCATTTTTAGTTTAGATTGAGTTCATTGAAAAAAATAATAAAGGTGAGCAAGTGGGTACCACTTAGCTGTATGGTAGGCGTCGACCATTGTATATTTGTACCTATACGAAAAACAATTCTGAGCGAAAACGGTCCGTCAGCCTGTATTACTAAAAATATATATTTTAAGTACCTAAATGATATGTTTATAAAATATTGCTTTTGAAGTAATTTATTTTACTAATAGTCATACACTTACAGAAAGTTGAATTAATTTTGGCCGAATTATTGTACTTAATATACTGCCAATAATAGACATACATAAAATATTAAAATATAATAATAAACTTAAAAAGTTTCAACTATACACTCGAATAATGTTTTTCAAATTACGACAATATAACTAAATCGTTATTGTTAGTTTAAATATATTTCAGGAATTCAACACACTCGCAGTCAGCTCTCTTAACTTGTTGAACTACAAGATAAGTTTTCGTGATTTTGAAGAAGTTCATCTACATTTAAATATTAAAACAATATTATAAAAAAAATTGTGGATTTCATGTACTTTAATACTTTTTAAGTCGTGAACAATTTATGAAGAACTTAATATTAAATATAAAGTTGTTTATGAACATTTAAAAAGAAAACTAAAAATATCGAAAATTTAAAATGTTTATCAGTAGGTCAAAAAAAGTCAAATATTTTTAAAATTTTGTCATGTACAGAAAATGCTAATATTAACATTTAATGAAAACTTTAAATATCTATGGTTATTCGTTTTTAAGTTACACACAAAAATAAAAATAATAACAAATTTGCTTTTAAATTTCCGTTTATCTTAACTTTTTTTTTGTTTTCAGTATGATTTTGAAAAATACTGTGTACTTATCCTTGTGTAAAACTACCACTGTTTCAATTTTCCCCAAAAAAACTTGCCAAATATGAGAAATGACTGACAGTTAGTTTTGTTGTTTGCTAGTTTTAATAATGAAATATTTAAGCACTAATCATATTTTATTACCTACTATTAGGTTAAGTTTAATATTTATGTAATATTTTTACATACCATTAAAATATAAAAAATATTTTGAACACATTGTTATTTTCATCTATTTAAGGTATTATTTAAAATTTAATGAATATCATATTTATAATTCATACAAGTACAACTATTCTTTGAGAACTACAATTTAAATGATATTGTTTTAACTAAAACAAGTAGTCAGATAATCGTAAATTGTCTTCGATGTATTTAATTATGTATTATAATATCTTATATTATAATAGTTTAAAAATGTGTAATATTTTGATATTTAAATAGATAATTCCAGGTCAATGAAATATTCAGGACGTATGTGAAATAAGTTTATACGTACTTCAAATATAATAGTGTCTAGAGTGAGTGTCAAAAAATAGAAGTATATCAATACACCACCAAAGTATAATATTAACGTTATTATCATTGTATTTCTTATAGATATATTTTTTTTGTTGATAAATGTATTCTGGTACCTACGTCAATTAAATCATATAAGTTAAATAAAAAATGAATAAAATAATATAATAATAATGATATACCGTTCACAATATTATTGATATGGAATATAATAATACTGGTAATTAAATTATTCAGACATTCAGTAATCCAGAACTAGCTCCAGTATATATTATAGGTACAATCTAAATATTGAAAGATGTATACAAATATTTGACGAGTAGCTAAATTTTCAGTTTTCAACAAGTTATTAATATATTTTAAGTGTTCCTATACATATCGTTCCATTTACAACAGGATGTACAGTGTACACCAATTTATAATAGCGCTCTATCCCTCATCGGTCAAAAGTTTCCAGGAAACAGTCAAGTGACGAATAATCGTACACACCAGTACGCTATTCTTACGGCTTAACAAGTTTATTCACAAGTGGCAAATAACAATAACTGTCAAGTAAATCAGTCATCGGAATCATATTTAAAATATTATATTATCATCAATACCATAAATAATGTTATATCACGTACTTAAAAGATAATATAGAAAATAGAAATATCTTAATATTTTAATATTTAATTCCACTCTTTCGGACGGCGGCTCAGCTAGTCATAGTATATGGCACTGCGGAATTGTACTAAACATAAAACATAATATAGTCAATCAGTCACCGTTGTTGTTGAACATCATATAATATCTCGTATAGGTGTGTCTCGGTGTGTGTGCCTGTGTGTGTGCTTGTGTGTGTGTGTGTGTGTGAGTGTACGCTACGCAGTGTCAATCTATTTTTCTCCAAGTAGGTGGTTTTTCGAACGTTCAATGAGCTCGGCGCCGGCGGCGGATTGACGACGACCTATTCTCGAGCTCTGCAGGCTCTGAAGCTTTATTTTCGACGAGTTTTATCCGAGAAACGGCCGGAAACCGATCGGATGGCGGTCCGCGCGGGCGTGAGGTCCACGTGGAGGAAAAGAAAACGTCGTCCCTGTATAACACGAAATCGGTCGAGTAAAAATAACGTTCCGGGGAGTCTTGGCGGCGGTGGCGGCGGAACGGGGAAAAAAAAATATTAAAGCAGCACACGGCCGTTAAGCTACCACTATTGACTGAAAAGAGGCGGAAAAAATGTCTCAAAAACATATTTTTGAACTCACCGCTCGTGTTCCGTGGGAAGGTCTGCCGAGACCGGACCGCGACCACCGTGGGGATAATAATTTCATATTATTTATTATTTATTACTTATTATTATTATTATTATTATTGTATACTCTTTTGCCGAAAAATTAATCGAAACGCGCGCGCGGACACGTCGTACTACGTATGTCCCCCTGGTCCTCGCGTCCAGAGGGAGAGTCTGCATCGGCGAGCGACGGAGAGAACGACGATCCATTGTCACGCGCACTGCATCTCACACGCATCCCATTATAATAATAATAACATGTATATGCGCGATCCTCCGCCGTCTAGACGTTAAATGGTATTTTTCGCCTTTTTATTTTCGTACCCATCGTACCGCGTTTACACGTCGGATACACGTGTGCCGTTTACTCAGTTTTACACGCACACGCACATATATATATATATATATATATAAATATATTATAATGTGCGTTTTAACGTGTAAAATACTCGTATTGTCGTACACGCGCACGCGCACGAGTGCGATAAACATGCACATTATAACACATTTACTATCAAATGCATTTGTGTGTGTGTGTGTGTGTGTGAGTACGAATATAAATCCGATCAGTCTGCGCCGCGGTCGAGGCAAGCCGGCCGACCGGCCGACCGACCGACCGACGACAGACGCGTCATTCGCGAACACCCCGAAAATAAATTCCAAACGGTTATTATTATTACTATTATTATTATTATTACTATTATTTGTATTATTATTATTGTGCAAACCGACGAGCCGCCGTAGTATTGTCGTTATAATAGCGCCCGCCCGCCAGACAGGCAGACAGACAGACAGACCAGACAGAGAGAGAGTCCGAGAGATGGGGAGTGAGAGACCCGCAGACGAGACGGAGATAATAATAATAATAATATTCGTCATCGGTACAATATTTATGTAGTGGGTTTCCAATTTTTACCCGAAAAACCTTTTTAATTTTCGCGGCCGCATATTGTGTGAAAACGTGTGCCCACAATGAATAGAACGGCCGTGTGCGGTATGTATATTCGCCCCGCCGTTACCGAGAAATCGAAAATTCTCGGAAACCTGCATGTACCTGCAGGCTGCAGACGCCACTGCACCGCCACCGGTGCCGAAGCAACATCAGATGCGCCGAAATAATAATTAATAACAAGACGACGTGTCGGCTGCAGTTGCCGCGGCGGCATCGGCGGCGGTGGGTGGTGGCGGTGGCGGTGGCCGTGGCGACGACGACGACGACGACGACGACCACCTTCGGAGAAATACGTTTTCATCTCGTCCGGCACCTCCCCGCGGTGTACAATATAATAACGCGTACAAAAATACATATAATAATAATATAATAATAGGTACCTAATGCGCGCGGCTAAGACCTGCCGGCGGCGCTGTCTGTCACACGACGCCCGTTTAGTAAATGTTGTTGTTGTGATCCCTTTCATTTATGAAATATATTATTTTATCGTTATCGTCTTTTTCTAGTCTTTTCCGCCCTCCATTCACAAGAGAGCAGGAGAAAAAAAAATACATATTTTTATTAATATTATATTCGCACACTTCGCATCTTCATTGTATTTACAACACGCACTACACACATCACACGGGTACCTACCCATTTAGCCGGCGGCGGCGTGCCGCGCATACCGCCGCGGTATAATATACCATAATAATAATAATAATAATAATAATAATAGTACGCGCCTTTATATATTATGTGCGAGCGATACGCGTATTGTATGGGTGGGCAGGCAGGCAGGTAGGTACCTACACGCTCATTGACGGCGGAAACGCTCAAGGTTGGTCCCGCGCGCGAGACTAGGTCGAAACCCGAAATAACAAAAATAATATTATAATAATGTACCCCCGTCATTTCTTCTAAATAATGGATGTAACGCGCTCGCGAATATCGCCATCGTCGCCGTTTCCGGCTTCGAAAATAAAACAACGCGGAGGCCGCGGTACAGTTCACGTAACTATAATAATATTTTAATAATAATATAATATATCATGTCGCGCGCGTAATGTGTGTGGATTTCCGTTCGATCGCAATCGGTTTTCGTTTTTTTCCTTCCCGTCGTTTTCTACTATTCCCGCGCTCTCCTCCTCAATGGTACGAGCCCTATCACTATTCACTATTATTACTATTATTATACCTATATAGGTGTACATAATATACATTTATTATTGCCGGTGTACGCGTCCAGGTATTACGGAATAGGTAGGTATATATATTAAGTAGGTGTACCTACGCCGCCGTGCGTCGGGGGTCGGCACCACGATCTATAGTTGCTCTAGCAAGACTATCGCGGCCAGCCGACGAAAATTTAATATTTATTCAAATTGAATTCACGCAACGCGTTATCGCTGTAACCATAATGTTACATTATACGCACTACACAATGTTATTATTGTAATGACAAATGAAAATCGCCAATACCCGAAACCGGGTCTGACGTGCAAGCGCCCGTGCAGGCCGGCAATACGAGCTGCTGTTACTATTATAGGTACCCATATATAATGTATTATTATTATTCACGGTCCGCTCGTCAACGATTCAAAATGTCCACACTCGTTCCTAATGATAATAGTCTTAACCGGCAGACCGACCGACCGTATAATAAATTTTTATCTTATCGTACGGTTGTGTAGGTAGGTACCCACGGTAAAAAAAATTTCATTCATAAAAACCCGAGCGCAGTTCATTAGCATAAAAACGCGAGTATCTATTATAATAATATGCCATTATAGTATGATATTATAGTACGCGACACGGTCGTGTCCGCCACACAAAGTCTACACCGAATTCATTCAAATCTCCCGCGATGACGTCATTGCCCTGTGAGTGTTTTTCGGCGCGCGAGAGTTATTTCCGACGCCAGATCGATGCACACGTCAAAATATGCGAAACCGACGGCGAAGACGACGGTACACACCGCTTCGTGTCCGGTCAAATGCTCCGTCGAATTGTTATGTTAAAATTATTTATTTATTTCCACCGGTGTGCGTATATGTAATTGTTCTGGAATCCACGCCTGCTGCACGTCGTGTAGGCTGATGTAAAAGTCCTTTACGTTTTTATAACGCGTTACATAACGTGTGAACGCTGAGTATGAAAATTAAACATATTTGATATGGAAATACTATCGGCAGTCTAAAAAACAACCGACAAATGAAATGATTTGAAAAATATATGTTTGTCTTGCAAATGTAATTCGAAGCTGCACCTTCTTATCTAAATTTGATAAACTTACCTAAAAAAAAAATTGTTCATTTGAAAAACAGATTTACATAATACTAGGTATAATGAGTTCCTTATTACCGATAAGAGAGAAAGTTCAAGAAACTGAAGATTTAATTTAATTTAAGATTAACCCGCAAAACCTTCCAACCTAGCACAGAACGCAGACTGTCTTGTCAATGTTTGCCCTTCATAAAATCGTCTGTGCTCCTTCGTTTATCATAAGAGTAACAACCACCGACGACCGACTACCACAATTATTTAGGCATACCAATTATAATTCAATTAACCAAATCCTATAACCTTTTTTTTCATTCAAAGTTTACCCACATCATTAAAACCAGCAATAAGTATAGAGCTTTCATCCAGAACTTCCAGTCAATCTCTCTTCGCTAGATAACATCCTGGCTATAATAATCGTTCTAAACATCTCAATTCTCTTACAAAGACGTAAAACAGTTTCTATTAAAACAACTACTTAAGAACTTCTGCAAAAAATTCTACACCAAATCAATCAACCGCATATATCCACTAGTATCTAGCTCAACCAGTACATTTCTCACAGATAACCCCACGCCCATTATTAAAAAGACCCTGGTATCGACATCTCTTGAATCCCGATCCGTATTAATTAACAAAAAACTTTTCTCTACCCTCCCCCCCCGCCCAAGTCAGAGGGTTTCCACACTGGCGGGCCTTCCTCGTCAATATACAATTTTTGGTTCATAAGTCTTGTGAAATTGTTACTCTAGCACATTAAATTATTAACAATTCCAAAATGCAATAATATTATAATAATATGTAGTAGCCACTAGTAGGTATACGATCACCACTCATCTAGTAATCTAGTAGTATACTATACCTTATGTCTCAATCTCATTATAAATATCAACTACCTACCTGCTTCAGATGATGTCAGCGCAGTATATTTGTTTTATCTCTCAAACCCAAGTGCAACATAGGTAAAACGCGGTCATGCATAAACTTTTTTTTTATGAATTTTGAGTATTGAATCCTTAGAGCAAAATAGCTTATTGCAAAAGTTAG
>PVMI01082062.1:1357-12497 GCA_008528875.1 Aulacorthum solani
GGCTGTTATTGATGATGATTTGTGATAATATTTATTTTGAGATCGAGTGTTTGGTTTTTGAGTTGGCTTCTCGATCCGCTCCAAGTAGTTACATTGATTTTTGATGAATAATTTTATTTCTTCCAACAGTGCAGGTTCTTTGGTCATTTTTTTTGATGATTCCCATGATTTTCTAGTTTCTTCGTCAAACTTTTTTACAATCAGATTTATTAAGATATAGTCCCAGGTGTGTACTTCTATACCAAGTTTTTCCAAAGACCTTAAATGACTTTCCAATGTTTCATAGAGTGTTCTCAAACCTCTGTGAGACTCATTTGATAATGGTTTGTGATCGATAATGCCATTAAGATGCAAATTAATTATGAGTTGTTTATTTTCAAAACGTTCTTGGACCAGACTCCACGCAATAGTATAGTTTAATGCTGATATCGTCATTGATTCAATCGTCATTAATGCAATTTTTGGATTGGAGAAATATGTTGGTTTTCATGAACTAGAGCTTCGAATGTATTTTTAAAGTTCAACCATTTTGTTGGATCACCATTGAATTTTGGAAGTGGCACTGGTGCCATGAATGTTCGTGGTATAGATTTTTGCTCAACTTCCTGTGTTGTTGCTGTTGTTTCTGCTTCTATAAATGATTTTATGCTGCTTACTAATGTATAATAATTATGTTCAAAGGTGTCTCGCTTATTGACTTGAGTTTCCGATGGATCTATTAATTTAATTTCTTCTTGCGTGTCCATAAATGACTGAAATAAATTTTCATATTTGCTTAGACGTAGTTTTAATTGCTGCATCTCTTGCACGTTATCAAAACCATCGGAATATTTTTGCAATTGGAAGTCATGCCTTTGTATATCCCCCGTCGGCCGACTAATTTTGTGAATTTTTGTTTCATTTGGTCGTCCACGCTGACTGGTGGGTTGTCTACTTTTAAGGATACGGAAATATGTAAAAAGGAATGGATGTTGAGAAGTGATATTCTTGATACAATGATTCGCGAGTTTAAATCTACAGGTGATCTACTTAATGACTAACGCGATAATATATACGTATACTTAAATTGATATTAATATTACCGAGTAAATGCTTTCAATGCACTTGATTTCATCCACGTGACTACACCGAGATCCGTAATTATGATTTAATACAATAAAAAGAACATGTGATCTCGCGTGTATGAGATGCACTTACTTACAATTACTTTATTGCTGCTGACTTGCTTCAATGCTCTTTAAAGTTGCGCCGTGGTGTAATTGGTCGATGCTTTCATGGAGTGATGTAGATCAGGTTGCCTCTTTTACGCCGTGATGAAATCTTGTACTTGAGTGTTCAAGCCGTTGACGAAGACAGTATGCACAACGCTGTGGTTTCAAGATCACCCACTTTGAGTATTATGTAATGTGCGTGAATTATTATTTCCACTAGACACTACGATATATTTATGGATTAATAAAAATGAACAATATTTGTTTGACAAATACCCGATTCATTGACCGACGCTGATGTGGCAGTTCATATTTGATGCTTGTAAATTGTTCGTTGATAGGTACGTATCCGGCCTCGAATGGTCCAAATAATGATGTTATAACTGTGTGTTAATTTTTAAATTATGCACTGGACACATGTAGTAATGGTTATGTTTTAAGTTTTAAATTATGCAGTGGACTGTACATACATTTTGTATTTTATATTTCATATGACTCACAATTTAACAAACATTGTATAATAAACAATAGGGCATAACTCACAGCGCACTGCTGTACGCGTTCATGTGGTTATACTAACTATACCAAAAAAAAAATATAAAAAGAATAAGATTATAAGAAAGAACACATACATGGTTTCGATAATAGTAGAATTACATAATAAGGTTTTTAAGATAATGATAATATATTTTAATTAATCACCCGCAGTGTTTACTAAACAACATGATTCATTCTATCAAATGAAAACACTATCATATATTCAAAGATTATGAATTCGTTAAAGAAAATAAATGTAATTGAATTGTACAACTTGTATTTTAAAATTACATAAAATACGTTATTGTATGAGGTTCAGTATACGATGGATATTATAGGTATACCTATTATAAGCACATAACTATTCACTTTTATAATACCCGGAGCTGTCATTTTATGGTTATATAGTTACATATATAGTTATATTAATTTAAGAGTAATCGTATCATCGACTGTTAATTAGGTCTTTTTTACGACTGCCGAACACATATGCAGCTATAGTCACTTTTCAGGAAATGTGGTCGGACAAAAACACTTTTCAAAACTGATTTCATAAACCGGTATAAACCGTTTTACAACCAAAACCAAAACCGGAAAAAAATTGGTTACCGGTATTATTTATTAAAACCAAAACCGAAAAAATTGGATACCGGTATTAAATTCAAAACCGAAATAAGAAGAAATTGATTTTTTTTTTTTAATTTAAGTGTTTTTAAAATTTTAAATACGTAAATTCCATTAATATATCCTTGAGATCGTGATTAATATTTTGAAAACTATTTTTTTCTCTTATTTTTAAAATATCTCATCAAGTCATTATAAATATAATAAAACCATTAAATTATAATTTCCAGTCTTTATTTGGAAATCCGTTTTTAAAAATGTAGAAACCGGTGTACAAAATCGAAACCAAAACAAAAGTTTCTTGATCCTAGTATTAAAAAATTGTAATAGAATTCGGAAAAATTATTAAACGGTGTACAAAATCGAAACCGAAACCGTAACTATTTTAATCGGTTTCAAGTCCAGCTGAAAAAAGAGTGATAAAAATATGTTTTTATGTATATTGCAATGTAAATATTAATTAATTTGTCTACCGTAGGCTTCGACTATTGTAAAATTGTAATACTTATAATATGGTTGATATGCTATTAGTATCCAAACACAAAAGCTTTTGTTAAAAATATTAAAAACCATAACTATTTGGGTTTTTACTCCACTGTATTGTACTCATTTTGTAAGAAATAAAACCTTATTTACTTTCATTATTTAACTAGATGGTTTACTCAGTTGCATTGTATGCAGTTATATTTTTAGTCATTTTTATTGATTTAACCTTATTATAAGTATATATATAGAAAAAATAGTTAGTTATAATAGTTAGTTCTGAAAAATTTAAAAAGAGAGAAACGTGACGAAGTCGTCATTTTAATTATTTCTTTGTGGGTAACTTCAAACATGGTTAAGCATATTATTATGGTAGCTTTATGTTTTATGCTATATTTTATTGGAAATACAATTTCAATCACCCCTGCAGAACGTAAAGCACGTGAGTAGATTGTTTAGAAAATTTGTTTAAATATGTAAGTTATTATGGTACATGTTAGTTAATGTTAAACAAACATTAGTATGTTGTACATCTTTTACGTTTGTCAGCGATTCTGTCGTTCTCTTATTTGTCAACTATCTTCTTTCATCGTGTTTGTATATAATCCTAACATATTTAAAAATTAATAATTCACTTTTTCAGAATTTGAAAAATTAGTCGAATGCTATAGTAAGTAGTTTTTTTTACTTTCAATATCACAAAACATGTTCATATAGTATAAAAACTTGTATTCTGATCAATTGTCTACCGTATGCCTGTGAGTCATATTAAAGCCAGTAATTTTTATTTTAGAATAATGTGAAAAATTAATCATTACATAATACTCAAGTACTTAGTTGAGTATGTTAATTTATAAAGTGTTCCTTCCAAAAATGTGGTACCAAAGTTTCTTCTATACGTCAAACTATCGCATAACACTTGTATTATAATATACGTCTAGCAGTTCTAAATGTGTGCTTTCAACCCAAAAGATAAGAGTGAATTAAAGTTAATATTATTAAAATTAAATTTAAGAACATTTTTCTTTGGTTTTTTATGATCTATACAGTTCTTAAGTAGCTCCATGATCACCCTCAATAACTGACAACAATAATACTGACTTAAGCCGGCATACAGCACACTTCAGATTAAAAAAAAAAATCATATAAATATCAATGGCATAATCGCATCTTAGCGGGAAACTGTAAAAAAAAAAAATTATACATTTATCAATACTTTCTTTCCCTAGTCGTACAAAATCGGGTAGTTTGAAATTGCTTCAGAAGTTTGAGCATGGTATATTCAATACACAATAATTGGAACTGCTGGGTCTACATTCTGGTAAAATATGAGTTAGTCATACAGTGACAATACATGTGGATTGAGAATTCAACTTAATTTTACTACAAAATACTATTTTTTTAGGTACATATTTGATAATATGCATAATTTAATTAATTTTTTAATAAAATTCGTAATAATAATGACATCCATATAAAATACTACATTTACAATAAAAATGTTCCTGATTGATTATTATTTGTATACATATATATGAACAATTAATTAAAATAATTAAGGATAAAATTAGTTTGCAAATCAACGGATTTAGTGAGTTATAACAAACTGCTGTAGTTGTATTTTTGTGTATAAAATCTACATAGATTTGTGCATAATTTATTATTCTATGGTCAAAAACCTGTAAATGTAAATGTTATTGTGTGGTCAAAAAACTGTTTGTACGATTCCTGTTTTTATATTATTATTCAGATTACTAACGATAATTTTTAAATTATTCAAATTTACAGCTAAAAAGTTAAAAATCAAATGCATCATAATTTTTTTTCCATTCATACTCATTTTAAAATGTATCTACATACATGATATAACATCATATATCATATTCACGTTGTTGAATAATCCATGTGAGCAAAACTTTTGGCGATAGTTTTGGGCTTATTATGGGTATATAATATATTTATAGTTATTATTACTGCACTAAGACTGGTGTGGAAGAATCAAGCTGTGCCCCTTTCACTACCATTCATACTAATTGCATTGACATAAAACTGTATCAACTCTTCCGGTTGCTTATAACATCGTTCTTTTCACGGTTAAAAATCGCATCACCTACTAGTATTTCAGCACGATGGTGATGTGAGTTTCACTCATAACAATTATGATTTCAGCCTGGTTTTGTTGTCTTAAAAACCTACTGTGATATGTTGTGGATCGATAAACCATAATACATACACAACAATATTGACTAAATATTAATTAATTATCAAACAAACATACTAAAAAGAAGTACAAAATAATTATATTTATAATTCACTTTTGTTGATTATAGGACAAATTTACAACAGTGGACTTCTGGAAAGAAACGCAGAAAGTATATTCATTTTTTTAACTTTAAAAAAAAAACTTACTATATATAACTAACATTATTAAATATTAAAATGTTTAACTACTTGCAACTGGTGACGTATTCACTAGAGTTGCTAATCTTTGTCAATCACATAGCCCAGGAATCAAAAACAAATAATAGCAGTTTAGTTCCAGAGTATTGGCTGTGCCTGTCCACCGTGATCGAATAGTAGAGCCATCACTCGGTCAAGTAGCCAACTGATTACAACTGACTATTTTTCTATGACCATCTATCTCATGTACTCTTTTTAATACTCCTCTTGATGGAGTTTGCACGGTGATAGAATCAGAAACCGTATTGAACAGATCTGATTCACTTTTTATTTCTATTTTAAAATTGATTTCTGAAATTCGATTAGGATATTTGAGCCTTCTATTCATGAGCGTATGTTTATATTTTGAATAACTTAATCAGTATTGATCTCTTCAAGGAGGTTTTGATCTATTGGATTATTTGTATTTTCAATGTGAGTTGACTATCCAAAATAACCAAAATAGTTCTAACCATATTTTTGTTGCCATTGACTTATGTTTATATCAAACACAGGGGTCATTGACATCTAATCAATATCTAAATTTAGCTTTTATATTGAATATTTATTCATTTGGTATATTGAGTAAACATAATTGATTTATCGAGATACCAGGCACCTATTACAACCGCTACACTCTATAATTCAAGTGAAATATTTTGGTTCGATATTCGATTAATTTAATTGATTATAGTGTCATGTTTCATTACATCAGTCCAAATAATTAATAATTCAATTATGAACTATTATTATGCATTCGTTTGTTGTTATTACTTATATATAATGAATATTTGTATTTCAAATAGATTAGACAAAAATAAAAACAAAAACAGTTACAAGCATAGATTTACCTATGTTTGATTTATTTATCGTTTTATAGAACTAGGAGCTTTAGCAAGTGGTGAAACAGACAGCTTTGATAAAATATTGAATAGTTTCTGTAAGTATAAATAACTAGTTATTTTTAGTTAGTTAGTATAATTTTATTAATATTAATCGATGGTTAAAAAACAATGATCAATAGATTGTTGAAATGCAAGTGCATACATATTGCTTGATAACTACAATTCGGTTAAATATAAAATACATAACTAAAAATTGTCAGTCATACTTTATCTATATCAGTATATATTTATAATTCAAACGATATGAATATGTATTTGTTTTTAAGTATTTGTCATTGTTTGGATTGGAGTATATAAACAATGACAATATAAAACCATAAGTCTATTAATACAATTTATATTCTTATAGATAGAAAGGTGCAATATTATCCAGATATAGGTTTGAGCAATTCTTTGTTCGCATCAGGTGAGAATACATTACAAGTTTGAAGTTACTAAAAGTATTTTAGTCCAGTCAAACTAGAATGAAATCCTACAAAGACTTAAACTAATTCCTCGATTTTGGTACACAATCAGTGCGTAACTTATTGATTAACTTACTAGAAGTCCCAAGTTATTCAATTTGTGCATAGCTCTTCATCCTTAAAAATAGGGTTCGTACCCTCTTTTCCATATTACACTATAGCTTTTTAAATTTCGGACTTAAAGCTAAAAATTTTAGCACACATATTAAAGACAGTAAAATTGTCCATAAGACTGTATAATTTTTCATACTTACATTATCCTAAGGTACCGTTAAATACAAATTGTTTAAACTTTTTTTTTTGTCAGCCAAATCTACTAATTTGGCGTAAAATTGACTTATCAGTAAAATTGATGACCTGATAATTTTCAGTTTATTTTTTTAATACATAACTGCTGTCCCGAAAATTGCTTATATTGGGGGCCGTGTGCTATAGTTCTTTACAATACTAGAATATTTAACACTTTTGTAAAATTATAGATGTAGTGTTACAGTCTAATCAATAAAAATAAAATAATTAAGAAATAAAATATAGTCTAATAAATTCGACAATAGCTGAATTTTGTTACATATTTAATTTATACGTCGTCACTCATCAAAGGTTGCATTACGTTAATAATTAATACTACAGTAGGTTGATAAGGCTATTTCCCTCATAAAGATTATTTGCATTTTGCTGTCATCTACTGACTTTTGGGTACATCTGTCCTTCCATCTTATCAAACAACATATTCATACTAAATTAGCATTCATTTTGTTTTCAATAAAATCTCAAAAATTGGAAAGTCAATTTTCCAACCGTTTGAAATTCGGTCACACACTTTTTCTATTTTCGATGGATGGAAATAAATTGCAAACATTTTCGTTCACATGCCTTATGGTATTTTTCCACTACTCAAAGATAAAGAAAATTATCCTATTTATTCGCCTCTTCGTAAGTACTTCTTTAGACAACTCTTTTGTTCGCCACTTGCAAAATTGATTATTTGAAATAAAATGTAGAGAGTGGAATGTCACTAATCTCTTCAAGAACTACTCTTCTCAACTAAATTTTATGTTCGTTTTGATCGTTAAAACAATTTTTAATGGTTCGAGGTCTTGTGAAGGTTTTCCGACAAGCAATATGATCTTTGACTGTTATATATACTTCGTAACTTGGATTTAACGCATCGTTGCATTGCACTTCGATGCCGCAGTGTTGGTGAAATACAGGGTCGCCATTTTTGGACAACGTTATCCGAAGCACACCTACTCATCCCGACTCAATATCGAGTTTTCATTGTTCCGTGATTTGGTCGTCTCTTGCGACTCGAGCCCTAGCTGGCTCAAGTGGTGACATCTCGTTTCGCCAGCCCGTCATTCACAAACATTCCTGCTTGACGTTTAGTGCTATTTTACCATCGTAATTGCCACCTTACATTCTAGTACTAAAAATATTTGCAAACTATCTACAATTGTTGAGACTACGGTGAAGTAATAAAAAAAAGTCTTCAATTGTTCTTTCAAGTCATTTCGAAAGACGATTAATAGTTATGTCTAAAAACAAAGACAAACAATCATTATTTTTTCATTACATTTCTTTTAAACAAATTTTACTTACGGCTATCCTAAAATAATTTAAATATGAAAAACTATATATTCCGTTAAAGATTGTACGGTCTTTAATTTTTGTAACAAACTTTTCAGCTGCATGTCCAAAATGTATTTATTGTGTAAAATAGATAAGTGTTTGCTAACCCACTTCTTAAGGGATGAAAGATTATGCACTTTTTATTAGAATAGAAAATTTAAATATTTATGAATTAGAAGTGTGTAAAATACAAAAGTGTTCATAAAATAATAGAAGTCCTGTACGAAAGTTCTGCAAAGTTACGCACTTGTCACTTACATGAGCGACTCGGCTCGACCACCGAATCTCTGGGGGGGCTCTTATCCCCGGCCCTTTAAATCATTTAGGTTTTAACGCCAATTTAACGCAGCCTACTCATCTTTGCCTACAACACCACATCTGTTAGATATGTGCTGTGATATTCGTCTGAATAATACATTCATGTTAGCACATAATCAGTATAACACATTGATATTAACCTTATGTATATTGTTCAAATCCTACATTGTGGGAAAAAGATCTAATTCAAAATGAAATAGTATAAAATCAGTTATATTCTTGTTTTATTTATTATTAATATAGCAATCATACGTATCAACAATTCTAGAAAGAAAAATCATGTAGCATGTAGCTGTAAGGTGTATTTTAAGACAGAAAATATTTGCGACTGTACTCAATTGATGATACAGTTTTCGAAGATAAACTTCCTGTACCCTTTTCAGCCGATTCAATTTTCGACCATAATTATACATCTATTTTCGGTCGATTCGCTCTTTGGCCAAAAATATAGATTTATAATGAGCATAAACAGATTATTTTGGACATTTTTTCTTAGAATTCATTTTGATTTTGATATATACAAAATGGCAGAAAAACGATCCACTTAATAATTGAAAGTTGAATATGGGTATTTTAATTAACAAAAAACAGAAGCTTGCATCTCCAAAAAATACTCCTCAAGTAGTCTGAAAAATATAAAACATTTTCAAATATGACCGTCTTATTCAGTACATCTCAGTCTTCAGCATATTTAGAAAATTAAAAAAATCAGGTTTTGAATAATTGAATTATTAAAGAAAACAATAGGCTTGAGCATGCTTGGTGAATAAATATACCTACTCCAAACATCACATAAATGCTTAAAAGTGTATATTTTCAGTAAATCGTAAGAAATGTACAAATTACGTTATTGTTGAAAACGGCTATGCCCTACCAAATGTTAAGGTCATGTCATTTTTACTCACAATACAATATACAGTGCACCTCTCCCATTTGTTATTATTATTAATAAAAGTCTGCTACCAATCATAACAATATTATAATATACAAAAAAGTTAATATTAACAGGTTAGAATAATATTTATTATTACATAATTATACATTGTAATTAAGTACTGTATACCTAGTATGTGTAGTGGATTAGATATTCAGATTGCAATATAAAAACTGTAATAAACTGACATAAATATATAATATAACTTATCTTTTTCTAGATAGATATTTTGAATCGAAGATTTTAGATTTCTGTAAGTATACTCTACTAATTATTTATAGTGTTTTATCTAAAAAATTTACATTGCATATTTTGCTTTCCGATGATTAAGTATATTGCAATACTCTAAACATCTATAAAAAAGCATTTATTATACGGTCGAAAATGTAAAGATGACAATCGGCCATCGCAGAGTAAACAAATACTAGAACATTTATATTATTTTGTTTGATATTTTGAAAAAAACATTTTATAATATATTCAATTTTAATTCAGCATCTGAGAAAAGGAACTAATTCACCCTGAAATAATATAACATCAAACGGATTTCTTATAAAAAAAAACGATAACAAGCAGTAACAATTGCTTAAGGAAAAAGGATGTAGGTATTAGAAAGGAGACTTTTGTTAAAACATTTTTACCAAAATATATGCAGATGTAATGCTGTCGATAGGAATGCTTATTCCTATATCAGACATCAATAATATCATAAAATGTTCGTGAAATTATGCAGCCATTGTTTTTTTACACACTTTGCATTGAGTTTGTGTAGAATATTGATCCATTATTTAAAATTAAGATTTATACTCCAATTAGTCAAGCTACATTAACAATGTATATTCTATATTTTTATATATTTGTATGTTGATATAAAGCGTTTATACACAAAAATGTGTAATTTTATAGATTGAAATATAAAATCATTTAAAAACTGAGATTTATGAAAAATATGCATAATAATTCATATGTTTATAGACATAAGTATACCTCAAGTGAATGACTTTCATGATTTAATGTTGGAATTTAGTAAGTATACATTACGAGTTACTTATAATTATATTTTTTGCTGTATGCTGAGAACCTACAATAAACTATTCTGTGAGATAATTACATTCATGAATATGGTAACACCATTAAAACAATATTATAATCACTCCAATACTTTCACACTCCTTTCTGTGATTGTATTGTATACCTTAACTGCTATTTTTAAGTCTATACTGCAGTATATAATATCTTAATATATGCTTAATATTAGAGAGATATATCGGAACTACTAAAAAAGAATTAGTAGGTAAGTGATTGTCAATTATAGTTTTAGAATTTAAAATTATTTATAATAAGTACTGTTTATTTCGAATTAACTTGTTGAAAATTGGTTAAGCATTTAAAGTTCATGTATATTTATAACTGTATCTAACATGTGAGCAAAATATATCACTCATAAAGTAATAATTAACATGTATTTGAACTAATTATTCAAATGATTTTAGTACCACTGAAGAAGTTTGTAAACAATTATATGCGAACAGGACGACTAGGTAAGTAATTACTAAACTGATTAAAAAAAATATATTTCAATCATTTTATAGAATG
>PVMI01082076.1:0-11313 GCA_008528875.1 Aulacorthum solani
TAAATTTATCAGTTGGTAGTTCACCCAAAAAAACAAATATAATAGTTATTTATAAAAACCAATAGGGTATTCATTAATCATTAGCATATCATTCTTTAAAAAAAAATCTATATATTTTGAATATACTTACACAATCATATCACAAACTTAAAAATGTGCCTTTATTAGTTCATTTACACACCTCACAACCTTAAAAACTAATATGTATACGACCTCTTCACTGCAAGGATGAACTGCTACTAACCCAGAATATCAAACACTAAAGAGACTAAAAACTACATACAAACAAATACACAACAACTTAACTTTAGTATTACAAATACTCATTGCGAGTTATGATTTTAATAGATATTTTAGTATACGCTAGTAATATTATGGTTATTATTTCAATACCTTAGGCACGCGTACTAGATATAAAGAACCAAGGTGGAAGCCTAAAACACAAAAACCATGCATTCAAAAAAATCAGAATCTAAAAAGCCTATCAATTCTCCAAGGCTCGCTAAGCATCATAAAGCAAACTGTTATTAAAACACCTAATAAAATCAATTAAATATTATAACCGCACTCTTCAAAAACCAAAGCAAACACATAATTAGTAAAAGCAACCCAGCAAACTGCTAGTCCATGGAGTACCACCTCTTCAATAAATAAATTCGAAGAAGTTAGTTCAGAAGTATAAACAAGAAAAACTACAAAAATATCTACAATACGTTCGCAAACATAAGCTTAGCAAAGTAATACTTTCTGTATATTACTGTAAAAAAAATCATAATCATAAAAATAACACATTTTATAGACTTCCTAAACTTTTCAACATAATGCGTACCCATAAAGTGTTACGACCAATATGTAACTACTACAGGCTAATGACATTAGCTGTGAAAGCCGTATTACTCAATGAAAAAAGAAAATATTAAAATTAAACTTACAAAATGATTATACTTTTTATTTCAAACAATGCCTACATAATTGATACAAAAATATCATTAAAAATTAATATAACTACAATTAATCTAAAATGGTAAAGCTATAATTAAACTACAACAGGGGACTGGGGGTAAACTCACACTAATAAAACTTCGTAAATAACTCATAAGATATAAAAATGATATGAGTGAAGCATAATTTATTTAATTTAATTAATCTTTCTAACTTTTCAACCTCAAAATATTTGTTAAAGAACACTCAATACAAACAAAAAAGCTAACAATGTGATGTCTTAGCGTGAGAGGCTCTTCTATTATCTTAGATACCTATCTTGAAATGTATTAATTTAGCCAGAAGGAACACCACAATTAAAAATAAAGACAAACAAAAAAATAATGGTTCATGACGCAGTTTAACAAATCGTTATATTGAATACCTATTATTAACAGTAGAATCCTACAAAGTATCCCTAATATTTTACATTATCAGACTAGATTTAAAAATATAAAAATACAAATCTAAAAGTATACAAAATTCACTTCAGAGAGATTCTTAAGATACAGTACCACACTTATCAATTCTGTTCTGACTTCTCAAAATCGATAAAAAAAAATGGACATAAAAATAAAGGCGAAAACATTAAAAACCAAAAAAACTACCGTTTTTTATTTGTTTCGTCTAATAAGTGCTTACTAAGATTAATATGATTCCCCTAATCATAGGAGTATTTGAAATTAATAAATCAAAGGTCTTGGTACAGATTTCTTCCAGTCCATTCATCAAATTATAATAACCAGTACCAATATCGGTTCTTTTAGTTTAAGTTTTAAACCCTGACTCAATATAGTTACATTATGGTTTTATATTATCCTAATTATTAATTATATATGAATATTAAATACTAATATTATGTATAAGCCGACGAGTATGAGTATAGATGCTTGAACCATTGGACGATATGTATGTTTATTAAAATGCGTTTTTGAGTTTATGTTAGGTGGATGGAGTATGCAAGTATTGTGTCACTATACATCGTAATTTGATATTCAATCGACAAGATACATATTTATTGTATGGCTATATTGACAGACTGCATTAACTTCGATCATTGTGTAGAAGTTGTACACAGAAAATTTGCTTCAAATAAGTCATATAATTAATGAATAATTTTACTTGAGATTTCATTGATCAATAAGGCTAAAATATTTTGAAAATTAGCAACATTCAAATGATAAAATTTAAAAATTATATTAAATTAATAATAATATGGTTGGTTAAAAATGTTACCAAATAGAATATGGCAGTCAACTAAATATTTTTTGAATAAAACAATATTTGTAAAGGTGTATAACCTTTGAGCCTGTAATATAAACAAAAGGTTTAAATAAAATAACAACAACACGGATATGTCACTCTATTAACACTCGACTGGCATGTACATTTTATCGAATTGACAAATGCATACGATTATTATTTTTTTTTACATTTAGAACCTGAAAAAAAAATATAAACTATCATTTAATTTTACTTGGTGTACCTATTATCTTGTATAAACAACCGCTATTTATTCCAAGTAAAACTGTGTAAAACGTCGAACATGACGTGTGTTGTGCACACTTCATTATATTTTGTGTTCTATTCACTGCAGTGTCAAATATTTATTTTAAAATTATTATTACATGGTTGAAAACTCATAAATTACAAAATATGTATTTTATTAGTCAAGATGAAATGAGAATATTTGTATTTAAATGTTTATTTATCATTAAAATGTGTATCACGATCGGTTTGATATTGACAAGTGTCCAATAATAAATTACCTTATTTGATATGGCGTGTAAAATAAGATAAAAATACATGCATACAAATATAATGCGATATATCATCACGTATAGATGTTTATATAAATATGTATTTATACATTAAGTTGAATTTTAACAATAAGCACACTCTTCCATGGCAATGGTATACCTGATATAATAAATACTTATAAATAGATGATCAAATTGAAGTGTATGAAGTTCAATTCATTCCAAACCACGTCTCGTAAATATTTAATAATTTTTTATTGTCAAGAGTAAATTTCTATCGTCGGGTTGTAGTGACAAACCGAAATTTATTTTTTGCGGTCGAATACGATTCAAACGAATGTGAAAAAAAATAATAAACAGACATAGGACCCATGTCTAAGTACGAGAAAAGTTCACCAATTCAAACTGGCAAGTATTACATTAAATGTAGGTATTCGTTGATAAATCTTGTCAATACCTTTTCGCCGAAATTACATTTTAACATTTAAAATTATGACACTTTTATGATACTATTCTTGATTTGCTCAATAATACTAACCTAGTAATAATATACGCAGTTTTGATTTTCACTGAAAAGCACACCGATATTTCATAATTTAAAATACCTGAAAACTCACTTTTTTGTATTGAAGGGTTTGAGTGTAGTACGTTATTGAGTAAGTCACTATACTATAATGCATTTGTTAAATTTGAAAAAGGAACCATCGAATTGAAAAAAACAATTTTGTGCGAAAAGTACGGTGATTCGGCATTTATAAAGGATATTTTATATTTAAATTATTATTATTATTATTTTCTCAATTTGGGGTGATGTTTCGTATAGGTATATTAAATTATTGAAAATAGTTTATCAATACAGTAGCCTAGTAAGTAAAAGTAACATAACCTGAAATGACATTTGAACATATCTTTAACAAAAATGCATTGAAATGCTGACAAAAATTATAAAACAACTTATATAAATGGTATTCGTATTAAATTTTCAAGCCTTAATGCTGAGAATTAAAAATATTATCACACATAAGATAAAAATAAACTAAACAAAAATTTAAAATTTATCTACAACTAAAGATTAAATTATTAAGAAATTGTTAACTATAAGAAACTTGAAATTTCTAATTATTTGAGCTAAGACTGAATAGGTAAGAAACTGCAGACATTTTAGAAAATGTCACTCACAAGTATTTGAAACTGAAAACATAACGTTTATATTTCTAAGATATATAAATTTAATTTCCTTAACTTACCTACTAATTTACTATTATATCAAATATGCTTGTATTCTTATATATCTGCAAAGCAACAAGCTCTTTTATATCTATAAAGTTGATATTTAAATATAGTCACTTTTAAAAGTTTCAACTAGTGTTTGAAAAATATGAAAAATGATGAAATATCTATAAACAAATTATTTACACTTAAAATTACAGAAAACAAAAAATAATAATCTTTAATTTTAGTCTTAAAATTTTGAATACTTGTGTTTATTTTAGTAGCTAAGATAAATAATTAAAATGTGTGATCATTTACATTTATAATTAATGAACTAAAAATAAATTTTGCAATCATTTTTAATATTATAAAACTGATAACGTTACAGTGATATTCTAAAATCTAATTAAATATTCAATTGAATTTTCGAGTTGTTGTTAGTTTTTGCTATACATAATTCTATATTTGTTAAATACTATCAAAAAATATAACATAGTTCATTTTTATATATAACAGTCTTACTATTATAATAAAGTGTTTCATTACAATTAATGATAAATTGAATCCAAAATAGTTCTTCAAATGTTTCAGATAATGTTAATTTATATACTCTCTTAATTGGATTCTTTTTAATTATTTAGTCGATTGAATCATAATATTTAAATCATTAGGTTTATTATTTAATAACTATATTATTAGTTATAATTATAAGATGTGTATTGTATCATATGTATTATACGTTGTCTTGTTTATCTGACATATCAAATTATAATTTGACTTGGAATGTTTTATAAAACTTAAAATTTTTATTTTACAAGTGCTCAATAATTAAATACACATAATGACTATTGTATAAAAAAGTATAATATAATATTTTAATTAAAACCTAAATTATTTTACATTGTCTATTAGTTGTTTTACAAATCTACATTTTTTCTTATTTTCTATTGTTGTTCAACTGTCAGTCACAATATAAAGAGTACAATCAAAAACTTCGTTACTACTTGTAAAGAAAATCGTGACTTAGATGTACACTATACAATGAGATCTACTTCTTAGAAAAAAAAAATTTTAAAAAAAGTAATATTTCTTTAAATATAAAAGTTCCTTACTCATTCGTTTCATAATTAATAAAAACTACAAAACTGGGAAATTGTTCTTAATTTTAATTAAAAGTATGTTAACAGTAATACAATTACTTATTATTAATTTATTTGAATAAGTTCAAAAATGGATGGTTTGGTAAAATATCGATAAATTAATAATACCTTATTTTAACATATATATGATTTAGGGGTTTCAACCATTATATCTAAAATAAGTAGCCCACAAGTAAATTGATTAAAACAAAATAAAATAAAAACATTTTACTCAAATTGTTGTAGATTGCATTAAATAATTTAATATTTTACCTAACGTATACTAATATTATCGATCAACCAACCAAAATGGTAGTATAACCATTGGTAACCGTAACTCAAAAAGTTTTATTTTCTGAAATAACATAAATAATTAAAAGTTTATTTTGTATATAATTTAACCTCGTGTTATAACTTATAAATATAGTAGTTATGTGATGTGGTTACCATCATTGGACTCAGGGTTAATTATAAATCATTGTTCAACACAAAATCAGGACCGATTTACAAGTACCACAGAGAAAAATATTAGCTTTTTATTCTTACTACGAGTCTGTGGTTCAACAGGAAATCATAAATGCAAAATATATTTAGTTTTTCCATGGTTTTTCAATATGTGTTAATGAAGAACAAAACAATACATTCACAGTTTTTGGTCAAGAATTTATAATTAATTTAATACTTAAGTGAGAAAAAAATATTTGAAATATCGCAAATATTGTAACATATGTGGAATACGATTAGATTCAAATTAATATGATGATTATTGAGCATGTCAGATGCATGGACTGAGATCTCTCATTAGTCATTATAAATCATGCAACTAAAATTTGATATATAACATATTATGCGCATAGGGGTATATTAATATTACCATGGTGTACCACTACTCATTGGTCCCAGGTGGAAAACTTTCTCACGACTAAATACAATTACGCCCGTTTGAGCAACCATATCACTAATCAAGTATGCCTTGAACTGAAGCATACAATAACAACTGTCATCAGTTTTATCGTTGAATGAAAATACTAAAATAGGGATACATAATCTTAATTATAATACAACATTTTGCTTCAGACTAAAACATTGCCATATGATATTATAGCTAGTTATAATACTTCAGTTACAGATTATTTGTACCTCAATATATACATAAGAATACGATACAAATATAAACTATAATGATACAAATAAAAATATTGTAACTAGCATTTTTTTTTTATATTGATTTGCATTTATAACAAACATTATTTATTTGAAATCTTATATTAGGCATATATAGAATAGTACAGTGCAAACGTCTCAAACACGCGGCCCTCGAACCCTCTCGATGTGGCCCTCAATAGTTCAAAACATTTTAATATTAATTATTATTAATGAACGACAACATTTTTATTTTTTTATTATACATTTTAGTGTTTATTTAAACGTAAATAATTATCAATAGCTACCTTATTTATATAGTTATTAGCTTTAACTTATTTATATAAAGAGCTTATTTTTTTTTAAAAATTTAAAAAGTTTTTCGAAAATGTTTTAGCTGAGAGCTTTTTATGTATAAATATATTACCCTCTGGTAATTTGAGTTTGAAACCACTCGTATAGTGTATTGTAGTGTATAGTTTATTGATATTTTTTTTATTTATTTTTTTTTTTTAGTTTGGTCCTATTGTTGTGAAATTGTAAGTGATATACGAATTTAAATTCTATGAACTGGAAATATAGATTTTTTATGATAAACTTAGTCTAAAAATGTATTGTATAGTTATTAAAGTAATAGGTAGTAAAATGAACACAGAAAGTGGATAAATGGATATGTGAATTTAATCAATACGTGTATTACGTTTACATACCATATTATAATACTATGTATGAAACTAGCATATAGGTAATGGAATCGTGCTAAAAATGTCTTGAAAATTATTTAATTTCATGATAATATGTCTCTCAGTGTGACACAGTAATACGTTTGTAAGTATGTAGCACATATTATATGATGTTAATGACTAAAAACAATGTACGATGAAGTCAATACGGGTGGTCTGAATGAATTACATTTATGTAAAAAAATATATATTTTTTTTTAATGTGAAATAAAATGTCCCGTAGTGCAGAATATCTGGTATCAAATTTAAAAAAAAAGTATATATAGTTAAAAAACAAGTATTTTTGAATTATGTACTAATGTATTTTTATATATTTAATTGTAACGAAACCATCTGTATACTGTTAATTTATACAGATGTATGTTACATAATATTGTGACCATTTGATAATTTGCCAAAAGGGGCAATTTGGGACAGATAGTTATGTGGTCAGTAGTTGCTTTGGGCAAGATTATAAACCACTAGCCGATTCTCGAAAGGCTAGAAAACAGTGGATTCTAGAGTTAGTCATTAAAATCAATGTTCATCAAATAAAACTCGTAATATGAAATTGGATAAAAAAAAAATGACGTGTATTGAAATAAAATTAAGTTAGGGACCATAATACAAATCCGTATAAAATATGAATGTATACTGAAGACGATAAGGACATATAGGATAAAATACAATGTATTATTTTTGTCCTCATATCTGATAAAAACAATATGTGTAGGTATGGATGATATAGTAATCAACAATACATTTTTGGTTTGAATTGGATAAATAAGCACCTAGAAATTCTACAAATTTTGACTATAATTTGTTCTACCTGAAACTGTAACTTTATTTGTGTGATTTTTCTATGATCTCAACATTGTTTTGTTTTTTCTTTTTACAGGTCTCCCTTCTAGGGACTCAATACCATCGAGTACATCAACAGCTGAAGTAGGGATTGGTGAAAGACAACATGGAGTTATTCGCGGATCATCGTTGCCATCTGACAACGGCGGTACAGAAAGTTCACCAAAATCTACCAAACGTCAAGATGAAAACGAAGCTGTGATGGTACCGATTGCAATTGAGTGCGCTACAGTCGATGCAGTTGCAATCGACAAACCTGATACACTCAAAAAATCTGATATGAACGACAAACCAGACGAGAACCATAACTTAGCAATTGTATCAGCGAGAGTTGATGAATCAAGTGTGAGTGATGAGCAGCCAAAGGAAGCAACCATCATACCAGAGCAGATCCAGGAACCCGATCACGTCCAAACAGATCTCAAACCTAAAATAGTGATAGAGAATGTGCCGGCAGTGGATCCAAAAAACGAAAAGTACGTTAAGAATACTTCATTGAGACAGGTATATGTAAGTGCTGATGGAAATAATTCCAGAGATTCGAAAGACCAGGAACCGGAATTGGACACAGAGTACCGTTTGACCATGATACGCAGCGTACGAGAGGCTGTGAACAGGATTTGTGAACAGGCCGTGGAGAAAACAGCAGCCATAGTCAGGAACAGAGGTATGAACAAGCGTAATAGCAGCTCCACTTTGACGAGTTCGATCAAAGATCGGGATGAATCCGAGGCAGCGGATAATGCAAGCAGTGAATTCTCATTGCCACCACTACCGCAACAACATCCGTTGGACTCGGTGAGTTGTACGAAGAATATAGTGTAAACTAATAGATGTTAAATAACTAACTCGATATGATATGGTGAGAATAATATAACATTAAAAATTGTAGGAAATACATATTATGCATACATTTTATGTCGATCGTGAATCCAGCTACGTGATATTGCAGTGTGGAGGGGGGGAAGAGATGACGTATCAGATGACGTTTCGATGAAGTTTATGAGGACGACTAATATATAAATAGTGCACAATATAGTAGAAATTGTATTAAATTTATTTTGAGTTAATTGTATTCGTATTTGACGTGAAAACAAGTGCACGATATCTGAGTGTGAGGTGGATAAAGAAAAATAGAAAAAAATTCAGACCGAGCGAGTATGATAAAAAAAAAATCAAGCTTTAATTGAAGAGAACTCATACAAATAGTACAACAATATAATTATGAAGTATCAAGTGTACCTAATAATTTATAGGATAAATGGGTAATAACTAATAAGTATTGGTTATAATTATTAATGTATATATTAATGTATATGTGTATAAATATATTAAGCAATAGTTATTACATTTTGCCTGCATCGTTATGTTTTATAATATTATGTTTTATAACTATGTGCGAATTAATGGCTTAAAAATTTCTAACAAACACTACAAGTTATATGAAATACGTTTATCTTTCAATCAAAAAATACAGATGAAACTATTATAATATATGATAACTTGACTAAAAGTTTCCTTAGAAAATCACGTGAAATTAATACACTTTTGTTGTTATTATCAACTCATTTGTGAAACAAAACTAGAAATTATGACAATATCCAATACTTTTTACAATATTAAATTATTTTGGCATTTGATTCAACAACATTTTCTTAGTCTACGATTGTGCAGTTTGTGCATATTATTTATATTATGTTATTATTTATTATAGTCACTAAACTGAAATTACTTATTCAACATGTCAATTCTGAATACATCAAAATAAAACACAATCAAAAAATATAGTTCAGTACCTAAAACAGAAATTAATGAGAGAACAATATACTCGACACAGTTGAATTTGTTTTAAATTTATTTTCTCACAAATGTTCATGAAATCAATAAATTAAATTGACTTAATTAAATTTATAATCGGCTTAAAATAATATTTTTAATTAGTGAAATACAATTCTTTTTATGTTCAGTAAGAGGTATATGAATTGAAATTTACTATTTCAAAAGCATACAACTCGTTCTCTAAGTATTTAGTTAATACATTGATTTATACTTATAATATTATATATACCTACTTAGAGGTTATCATTTTTAACTTTATAATGATTTATTTTGTGCAAAAAAAAAATACTCTTTTCTTATTTTATCTCATCATATTTTTACTCAAATAAATTAGAATATAATTGGCTGCAGATTGTATGAATGTAATTTATTTTTAAGCACTACCAGTTAAATAGGTATATTATGAAGTATGCTCATCTCACATAATTTAAAGCTAGAATTTTGTATTTATCACAATTCGTGACATTAATATGATTTTACTATGTGACATTACAGCAAAAATAAATAAAATTACTATATTATGATATTAGACTTGAATAATAAATAAACAATATAAGTTTCCAATAAGGGTACATAAATTGTGTGTATTCCAAAGAAGTATTATTTTGAAACCTAGACCATAATATTATTGCGAAACCATAATAGTTTCAGGAGAAATACCCACCCTTGTTTTCTTTTATTAGTGAAGGTTTATAGAAACATTCCTGGAAATTGTCTCTTTTGTAACAATATTGCGTTCTGTAAGTCAGTAATGACTTTTAAAATAAAAAAAAAACTTTTGAATAAAACATTTGAGATTAATGTAATAATTTCTATGCCTTCAAACATAATATCAATGCAATAATAATATATTCTATTTATCTATTTAGCATAGTCTATACGAAACAGATTTAGTATGCACTAATTGCCATGCTTAGTTGTATTTGTGTTTCAGTTTTTCGTATAAAATGAGTAGTTAACCAGTGAGGATTACTTAAAAATCATTTTGATTCATTAAAATAAAACATTACAAAAAAACATATTTTATCATACTTTAAAAGAAAATTTCAACATTTCAAATATCTTTATAATAGCTTAATGTAAATATGTTGACAATATTATTGTATGTAAAAAGTTGTAATTAAAGAAATATTGGAATATTTCATGTTTCTACGATAAGTATTTTTTTTGAATTTCATCAATACTGAGATTTTAAATGCATACTATAAAAAATGTAAGTTTATTATATTGTAATTTTGATATGAGAAATCATCTATATATTGTTGAAGATGTATGACTAAAATATTTTACTAGCATAAATCGAAAATAACTAAGACAGAAAATGTCAAATATTCATAAATATTTTAGAAAGAGTCAAATTTATTTAAAAGTTATGCATTGTTTAGAAAATGTTCATATAATTTTAGAAAAATTCAAGATCTACCATTATTCATTTTTTTAGTAACATATATAAATTGATTTTCTTTAAGACTGGTTTTTTTAAAAATTCCCATATTTTAATCTATATGTTTTTGTTTTTCCTAATTATTTTGATAATTACCATTTTCTAATCTAATCTACCCCATATGTTGACAATTTTATTTTTTCCGATCAAAAATTCGTGAGCTGACCAAAAAAAAAATATAACAACGTACATTGTAATACCAACATAGGAGT
>PVMI01082085.1:0-11859 GCA_008528875.1 Aulacorthum solani
AGAGCTCGGATGTTTATGACTTAGCATAATTTTTTTCGCACAGCCAGAATTATACTGGAGTATGCTATAAATCCGATTCATGAAGTCTAGATTAGATATAGGTAAACTTATTTTGCATATTTGAAATTTTCGAGCATATAAATGCATGTTTGAATTATTTCTAGATTAAGTAGCATATATTTTATAAATTATATGTATATTATAATAAATTGTCCATATTATTACCAATTATTTTCGTTAATTGTGTTTATTTTATCAATAAGTGTGAAGTTATGAGATTATTGCATTTAATATTGAATATTACTTTTGTTGAAATTCAATATTAAGTTGTGTTTGTTTGCTGCAGAAACTAATTAATATCATATTCATATTTAATAAACGTGTATTTTGTAATAAAGTAGTTTTAAATACACATTCAAAAGAGTATATACATTTTAGAATTAATATTAACAATTTTTTGCATATATTTGCTGAAAGAATAGGTGTATTTAATTTATTTTATGGCATATAATTGCATATTTTGACATTTTTAAATACATATTTTAATGACATTTTGGTCATTAACATCCGAGCTTTATTGATTACTAATGCTAAATCGGGATCCTAATACACAATAATATTAATAACTTTAAATTATTTACCTTGTAGAGTTATTTTCTGACAACATTTCTGTAATGACTGATATTGGTGCTTCAGAATCCGAATGGTTTGAGCAAAATACATCCTGTAAGTATTATAGTTATTAATTTATTAATAAATTTAATGTGTTTATAGTTGATAAAATCAGTTTTATAGATTTATCAAAAAATTGAAAACAAAATCAACTATCTTAATAAAGACTTTATGCTGATGTTTTGCAAAAGTGGTATTTTTAAGTAATTGTCTCATTTAAAAGGACCTCATACAAATTTTTTTATTTAAAAGTAAGTTACATGGCAAATTTATGTTCAGGAGCTCACATTTAGCTTTATAATTCCGCTGATATGCATTTGCACTTGTAATATTAAGACAACAAATGAGGATATAGTATCCTCTTTGATTATAAACATACTGCAAATATTTGCAATAACAAATATACTATGAGAGTTGTAGTCCCCCAATCTCTTATTGATATACAATTTATGAGAGTTCCTAGGAAAGGATGCTAGCATCTGAAAATCTTAATAATTGCTATATATAAAAATGGGAGTTTTGAAGGACAAAAAATGTATATTAAGGTGAATCTATTTGCCATTAAAATGCCTAATAATAATTAGAGTTTGTAGATATCAAATTGCTAAATAGGATATTACTCATTAACATTAAATCTTCATAGTTAGTATGGCACACAAAGACCACATATATATATATACAGTTAAATTATTAATAAATTACTTACTAATGGTACAGGATCCATAGTTAAAGTATCAGGTTTGTGCAATTTTCCAAATATAGAGAACTTATAATGATCCACATAAACTTATTGACAGACTGTTAACAATCATCTGCAAAAACAAAATATATATTGTAATAAGTACATTAGTAAGTAGAATGAATAAAATACAAATATATTAGATTATTTAGTTGAAAAATGCATTAGTGTTATTATTCATAATTAAATTTTTGATCCTGTGGTAATTAGAAAATAAAAACAAAATAAAATATGATGATGGTCACTAGTATAGCAAACAGTGAACAGTACAATCAGAACGGCATTAAGTGCTTTATTGGTTGGTAATTCGTTTCTAAACAAGAATTAAATAAAATAAAAAGATTAACAATGGCAACTTAGACGTTCATGCTTATTAAAGATATAATATCTATTTGGAAGTATGGTAATAATTGTCTCTAGTAGCTGCAAAAACATAATTATACAAAGTACAGCTACATTCCACACTCTTGAAAATGAGATTCTCTAGAACGGTTAATCACTGGTATGTTCTCAACTTGGTTCTGTGCTATGTCAAGCTGTTTCATAGACTTATTAATAAATGGACAGAACTTTCCTTATACCTTACTATAATATGTTGCCATGTGCCAACTTTGTTAGAAAGTGATAATAAATACTCGTGTAATATAATGGGACCTGAGACCTGACTATTTAAAGTTGTATGCTATATTTTCTAACAATGTTGGACCCTGGACCTCTCTCTCTCTCTCTCTCTCTCATGTGCTGTCAACTTGTTGGTATTGTCAACCACAAAACGCAGACAGGCTAAGTCATAATACAACATAAAAATGGTCATAACCAATCATTAAAACATGCCTACCGGACTGTACGTTATTTCGTCCAGATCGAGATAATACCAGTGCATTTAGCCATGTTCTCTAGCACGCACTACGTATACTCACTAGTCATTACACGACAACGATGGGGTGAAGGTGATCCACAGGTGGCGTCGAAACTTCTTAAAGCACTGCGCATAGAATGTTTTGAAGGTAGTTCAGTTGCAGTTGCAGACACAAAAAACGGACTATGGTTCCAGGCCCTGTAGTCCGCTATATAAAGTATAAACGTCCAGTGAAGTGAACTAGCAAGGATAAGGAAAATTGTATGACATTAAATTACACACAGGAAATGCATAGGCGAATAATATAAATATAGGTTCTAACGACGGCATAAAAGACGGTCACGAGATGTAAACAGTCACGCATAAATTTATTTAGTCATGTATACAAGTAAACAGCCATAAGACAAGTCGCGTTTGTTTCCCGTTCGACAACGTATTGTGCGTGCGTGAGTCGTATAGATGCATAGCTACTGAGAACGCCATTGGTCCACGAGTTTCGACCCGTGCGACATGGCCGCATATGCAGCCGATGACGCCACGCCTGGTACAAACTCAAAAAGCGGTATAAACCATATTATTATTATGTCCTGAGGTACAAATCATGGTTATAAACTATTGGCGGCAATTTTGACCTGTTGCTAGTTCTGATATTTATTCATACACCATTCAATAGAATTAAGACAAAAGCTTAACATTTATAAATTATTAGTTAAAAATGTTAATACAGTAACTCAGGAAGGATGAAGGAACTGTATGTACTGTCGTATGTAGGTAAACAGCACCCGTTAATACTGTTCATCCGTATTCAATGTTGTTAACATGCGGTATGTCGGTATTTTTGATTTTCTTTTTTGTAATTTTCAAATTATTGTCTGTTTGATATTACTTTGTATTGTATGATACGAGTATTAAATTTTGATTATTTATTACTTGTTGGCTATACATAATTATGGTGCAACACCATAATAAATGATTGCATTATATGGTATTACACAATGCATTACACATTTTATACAGTATAAAATTAAAATTCTTCTATTCAATAAAATGCATTTTTGAAATCACATACACAATTTAGACCTAATTACTCAACCAGATCCAGTTTGAAAATTAAATCTTAGCAATAAAAATTGGAGATCTTATAAAAAAATAATAGTCAAATAAAATAGTCGATGGGAATTGAATAATAAAATACTCAATAACAGTATTAAACATTTTTTTATATAAATATCAATTATTTTATGATATTACACATTTGTATTATACAAACTCACAATTCACATAGGTATTATAGGCACTATACATGTATTATTTATTAATACATCTTAGGTATCTGTTATAATATGTATAAACATAAAATAAAATAGGTAATAAACAATATGAATCTCAAGTTTATAGTTATCGCATATTTCATATTTGAAAATATAGGTACCTACTCCATTCAGTAGTAATGAAGTTCTTTAAATTTTTAACAAATGTATGAATAACAATGCAATAATATTATTGTAGCTGCAGCATACAGGTAATTGTGAGGTTTAGGCGTGGTGCGACACAGTATCCAAACAAGCAACTGAAAATAGAAATCATCGCAACTAGCAAGTACTATTATAGGAACACTTAATATCCACTAATTAGGCCAAAACATTTCATACATATCAATTGCTCAATGGCCGATGGCAGGATATTCACCAAGACGGCACTAAATATCAGGGGTGCTTGATTTTTGTATAAAATACTCTGTAGTAGATTATGTTTCAAATTTTTAAGAAATTCAGAATATGAAAATATAATATTTGAGTGGCCCTAGGATATTATAACTGATGACAATTTTTTCGCCTGTTCGCAATGTTTTTCCAAGCCCAGTCGTCGGTCTCAAAAAATATTTAAATATGCCGGGGCCTACGAACTGGGTAAACTGACGGTCCGACCAAAAACTTCACTGTCTGTTTACCATAATTTATATAGATCTAATATAAAAAAAACTGTACGGCATATGCTGTGGCCAGCTGGCAAAATCGGGTCGTCTGTTTGGACCCTTGGGGCTAGAGTGAAACGGCCGTGCGGTCGTTTTTTGGGGCTTTGTGGAAGGCGACGTGGCGTTTAGGTAGGTAGGTAGTTCACACAATTGCTGTACACCTACAGGTAGCGTAGTCCGAAGTACGTAGTGTAACAAATTACAACCTTTAATGACATTCAACTATGTATATTGTCATGATGTAATTTATGCGCACTACATGTTATGTCCGTGCAAATAACCAATTAAAAATTAAACATTTTAGAAATTAGTCAATAACTTGTTTGTTATAAAATAGAAAATTGTTTCAAACGTGACTGAATTAAAAACATTATCCAAAACAAGATGTACAATAATTATTTGATTAAGAAATGTTTTCTAGTAAATGTATATACCTAATTGTGTTGTTATGTCTAACGTTACTTTAAATTTGTAAATGTATTAAAATCAAATTAGGTAATTGTATTTTTTCATTTTACACTTACAACATAAGACATTTGGTGATGTTTATTAGCATGTTTTTTACTTTTTTTGGGGGTTGGAGGGGGAGGATAAATGGTTGATTTGGAACACGTGTATGTTGGTCAAAGATTCGTCAATCAATAACCCGGATGGGTGACCATCCGGGTTAGTATAGACGACGGCCGATGCTCGACTTATAGCACAAGTTAGTAATCATAGTAATCATTATTTTCATGAGTTACAGATTTGATGTATAGATTCTCTACTATAATAGCTCGGCTTTTCATATTAATTGATGTTAGGTTTTTCATCTTCAATATTGTGTTGTTATCACTCAAAACTTGTTTATGACTAATCCATTTTGTAAATAATTCATACTATGACATAAACATATAAATTATTTTAATAAGCCTTTTATAATTTAGCGGTTCATTAAGGTTTGTAGTAACTTAATCCGAGCAAGCCACTTTTGAACACTTCCAACGAATATTTAATTTATTTATTCTTAAATTTGTGTATTCATACCCATGTTTAAAAATGTTTGGATTAAGTTAAGTAGTTTGGTTTTGGATTATAGTGTATGAAATACTACGAGGATATTTGAGAGTGCATAGGTTATGTTCTACTGTGTCACTAAACTCATATTGATTGCGATCACGATTCACGATCTAAAGTTTTGAGCAATTTAATTTTATCTTATTTTGTGAAATATATTTCCCAGTTTATTTCCATCGTACGAAGTGTTCGAGGTCGATATTATGACCAATTTATCATCATTCATCACCCTACAATGTGTCCACTACTGACTTTTACCAATTTATTTTCACCGTAAAAAGTGTCCACGGTATGCAACTCAAACAACAGATAATACTAAGTGTTCGTTGACTAGTTTATACACATAATAATATACAAGAATGTTTATCATGGACGCAACTTGGTCAATTTTTAGGGGGAGGGTAGGCAAACTTTATTTTATTACACTGTACTACTCTATTATACTATACTGTATACATTTATGCTAGATATTATACTTAATCTATGAAGAGTATAATATAATATTATGTAAGCAAAATCTTTATTGTAGCATGTAAAATTAAATGATACCTATGATAGAAAAAACTTGATTGATATCAATATGACTAAATTCATATTCAAAAGGGTAAACTTTTTAGTATAAAAGGAAATATTTTTAATTATTAGAGCATATTTTAAGGTTTTAATCGATAGTTTAATAGTTTATCAAAAATCAAGCATTTTGGTAAATATTTTTTCATGAATCAAGGATAACAATTATTAAATTTGAACAAAGAATGAGATCACTGATCAGTATTGGCTCTATTCATTTTTTTTTAAATATAGATATACATAGAAAATAGAATAAAGTACCTAAAATAATAAAAATATAATAAAACAAAGAAAATATTTAAAGAAAAAATTAAATTTTTTAGGGTTCCTTATATTATGAGAAGGTATTTTTTCATTTTACTGCATATTTGATGATTTTTTAGTGCATACAAGTATTTGCTTTGTCCATAACTTTATATCAGTAATATAATAGTATAATAATTACACTATTATATAGGTACATCAAATTTAATTTAATACTAAATAATTAAATATGATTAATGGTTAATAACAGTACTAAAAAGTTATAAATTATATTATATGATCTTTCAACATTCTACTTTTTAAATTTAAATTGAAATGTCTATGTCAAATGAAAACTGCTTCCTCTTTCTGTTAAATCTGCATTAAACTGATCAATAATTGTATCAAAATTAATTATAAAAGTATTTTCAATATGTAATAGTTATAAATAGTTATGTTACTAAGTTTTTCTTGGCTAATGGTATTTATCTTAAATGTTTTGAGGCCACGAAGATTTGCAAACGAACGTTCACTCAAAGCAGAAGTCATCGGAATACATAGAATAAATTTATAAATACAGTATATATTTTCAAATGATCCCATAAAGTATTTTACAAATGCAAATTTAAATGGTCTTCAAAATGTTTATTAATATTAGCTGACGAACAACATTTTCATTTTCATATTAATTTTAATTGTGCCTTTAAATCAACGAAGTCAATATTGTTGGTGTTACAAATTTCGAAAATATCTCCATCCCTCTAAACTTATTAAAGTTTCAAATTTGTTTTATTCATACTCGAGAATTATGAGAGGAGATTAAATTCTTTTATTAAATGACAATAATTAAAAATATTTGATTAATCCATAATTTTTTTTTCTATTAATATTATGGTTTAAAATATTATACTTTTCTTAATAGTATAATTCTTACTTAAAAATGTCTGATCAATAATATTTGTCTAATTAGGTAATTTACAAAATACCAAGGCTTGTATTATCCCCCTTAAATTTTTAGTTAAGGGACAGTTGCTCCCTTTCCCCCTCTTCAAGTATTTTTGTTATTCAATTTTTTTCAAGTACTATTCTTGAAGTGAGCTAGGACAGAAGACAGTCGAAAATAGCAATCTGTATTAGTTTAGTTTTTTAAGCAAGCTTTGGTGATTAATGTTATCAAATACCTCTGTGAAATTGGTCGGTGCCTCTGAATTGGGTCGAAATTAATAGGAGACAATCGCAGGTACTATAATACTTGGGTCTTGTGTTTTTCAGGTACTATATACTGATTAGGTCTCTGAATCTTGCAGGTAGGTATTGTACTTGTCGGGTCCTACATATTTTTTGGCGGGTTCTACACTAGTACACTATACTAACATTTTCATACTCATTTTCAGACTGTATACTATAAATTTAAACTAATAAGGTATCCTTAAGAATGCTTTTTATAGTTAAATTATTATAAAAATTAAAATATATAACATTTTTATATAAACATTGATACAATACCAAGAATTAATGTTATTTTATTTATATTATACAGTATTACTTCTTTTGTATAGCATTAATACAATTGATTTATTTGATATAGAACGAAAAAACAGATCGGATGTTTTCAATTTATATTTATCGGTTCAGGTAACGGCCACAAATAATGAAATAACTGTTAGGGTTCGGTTCTAGGATTTTATAAAAAAAAGGTATTGTTTCCTAGTATAATTTCGGTACCAGTTAGTGTTATTATTTACTGGTATCTATACCTTCAGTTCCTGTCTTCACAACATCAATAAAATATGATGACCTTTCAAAGTTTCTTACCAAGTGAATAATACCACATCCATTAAAGTAGAATAATATAGTAGAAAATGAAAGATTGTTTCATATCACTAAATAGATGACTAAAGGGGGAATGTTAAGTGATAATGTAGGAAATTTCTTAGTTCTTAATTCATTTTTCTGTGAGATTCAAGTACAATTTAGCAAGGTAACCTTTATTGATAATAAATATTACCTACCTACCTTTAGAATTAGATAAAATTATTTTAAAAAAATTGTTCCATTATAGTAAGTCGTATTCTTAACTTGAACCTCTCACAAGAAAATAATTACATTTTCAGTTTTCATCTTTCATGACGCTATAATAATAAAAATGTATGATGATGAAAATGATATTATTTTGGAATTTAAGCTTTAAGTTATCATACTGATCGACCTAGTAATGCAATAATACTTTTTAAAACTGATTTGAAATCTTACTTAAATTAGTCTGTTCACTTTTCCCAATTTCACCCCAACAACCCTAAATCTTGAAATTTCAGAATTTTCAAAGTTGGTTATTCGGAATTAAATCAAAAATCATTAAATGTTGGCTGACCGATCTCAAGAAGAAATGATAACGAATTCAGATCCGTTCTCTGAAACCTAACTGCAATATTAAGTCGATTAATAGAATTTTTTTTTCTGGTGTCGAGGGACTGGGGTGTTACATTTTTTTAATTTTAAAATTTCAGAGGTATTGATGATATATATAAGGAAACTGTTATTTATTTATTGTGGTACTTACTTTTGAATAAACATCATTTACAATGTCTTATAATAAAATATCAAATTAAAATTTCAACATCTTTAATTATCCTTTTAGATTCTGAGCAGACCTATGAATGTATTGATTTTACAATGATGAGTGTATTTTTTTATTTATTTTTTATTTGAGTTTGTGTTGACGACAAGTAATTTAAATAATCTTTCAAATTTCAACTCCAATATCCTTTCCGGTGAGAAAGTGAATCTAGTTGATGCATTCAGGAGGTCAAAATTAACAAACAATTAAGAAAAAACTGACATTTTTATGCGAAATTGGTTTTTTGACAAAATCAATTGTGAATTGTATCGTAAGTCTAAAAATTGATACCTGAGACATTCACTGAATGTTTAAATTAGCGTTTTCTATCCTCCATAACATTTTCAAAATATTTTGACTCATGTTGAACTATTTATAAGCATATGAAATTTTCTATTTTTATTTGTTTTTTTTTAAGTAATGCTGTAAATACTTTTTGGAAGTTAAAAAAAAAATTGAGTAAATCCATAATATATTTTTTTGAGCTTCTGAATTTTAAATTTCGACAAAATACGTAAAATCACTAACATTTACGAATTATTTGGTTTCAAAATTCATAAACAATTTTGAAAATTTAATTCAAGATTCCTTATAAGTTTGTAAATATTTATTAAAAAAAAATTCAGTTTTTATGAGTGTTAGAATTTCAAATTATCACGACAGTGGATATTCACTTGATTTCTCATGGAACGATTTTTTATTTTGTTGTAGTTAAATTCTCGATACTTGAAATTTCCATCATATGTTTATTTTATTATATTCTATACTTGAAAAAAATTGCAAAATATTTTGACTCGTTTTGAGCTGTTTACTGACAATTTCATTTATCATTTTTATTTTTGTGGTACAAAATATAAGTAATAGCTTATAATTAATCTAAATATTTTGATAAATAAATTGGATTATCTGTTATGTTATAAGTATTTGTTGGACGAATAAATACAACTCAAAATTATCAGGATTTTAAATTATAAATTTATTTTTCATAAATTCTAAACATCTAAGTAATAATATAGTAACATAATACGTAGATTGAATCAAGGACCATCTTTTCAAATTGTAAGACCCGGAGACACTTGTCACTTTGAATCGATGTCATTTTCGCGCCCAAAGCGTATATTGTATAACAACCGGTCCGGGGGGTTGTTTTGACCTGTTCAGAATGGCCGGGTCGACGGACGAAAACGCGTCGAAATGCCGAACCCACCCCTCGTGATTACCAGCACTGTCTCACCTGTGCATCGATGGCTACACGTCACACAATATTGTACGTCGTCATCATTGACTTCGGCATTTAGGGTGGTCGAACGTTCGTGCTCATTCGATACGCTGTAAATTGCCTTGCTGGTCATTTCTTAAAGTGCGAACACGAGTTGAGGTTATTTCCGTCCCGCTGCCACCGAACCACTCTTCATTAAATATTTCCGCCATCACGTTGTCGTTATTTGTACGGTAAAAGGAAAATTTCCTTTAAGGATACGATGTATCCTCGTTCGCCGAGGTCTTCATCTTATCGTTATAATCAATCGCAGTTTTCAGTCATCTCTGTGCGCTGCTCTGTGTGCAAGGGGTATTCTTCGGTAATTCATTTCTGGGGATTATTTGGTCTAATTGTAAGCAGTGTTAATTTATCGCGACGTGTGTGTCGCCGTTGTCGTCGTCGTCGCTGAGTCGTGCCTACTCACGTGTTGAGTCCATTTTTGAACACCCGTGTCGGCCATTTTTGTGTACGGCAGGAGTGTTGAACTCGACGACCGCGTGCCGGTGTTGCGGAATTCCTTCATAATATTCATCCTGGTGTGCTTGCCGTTAAGTCATTGGGTGTCGATGTTAATGCAGGAGATAATTAAAACCAATTTTCTAACAGTTGTGTAGATACATCAATTATTTGTCAGAATCTACTTTTTTTTTTGTTTGTAAGTATGAAAATATACCTATTTTATAGGCTCAACTTTACAATATTATTTTTATCTAATGTTAATTGTCTGTTTTTGAACATAGTAAGACATCGCGTCAACATGGCTGAATGTAATGTTTGTCTAAATGAATTGACCTCTGATAGTCGACCAACAGAGTCGGTCATCACCGAATGTGGAAGTCCTCCCTCCAGGTTAGTACAATTAATAAATAAATACTTTTATACATACTTATATACTTTTGTATTTTTTACTTTTATATATACCTATATAGTATATGAGTGTAAAAGTTTCATTTTTTTTATTGTTGCTGAAATAATACAATTTCATCCCTTTTAAAAATATTTCCGATTATATGCGAGGTCAGTGACTTATGATATTAATGAAACTACTTAGCAGATCTATGATCGCCATGCGAGTAATGGCCGTTTTTTATGAAAATATACAGGGGTTCTCGATTCAAATATATGTATTTTCGTGCAGTGACTGTTAAAGCTGTTAAATTTTGAAAGTTGAGTACTTTTATTGATAAAATGATAAGTACAACTTGCACGACCCTCGCGTTTTTAAAATTATTTCTCGCTGAAAAGTAAGCTAACCATGACAAAAAAGGACCTCTAGTGATCACACTTCTAATTTCGTTAACCCCATTATAATTATTTATAAATTATAATTCAGACTATTACCTAAGTATTTAATATTTTCTTTTAATCTAAAATACATATTACTATCATACATTAAATTTAATAGTTAAAAGTTAAAGTACCTAGTACATTCTGCTAATTTGATTGCTAAAAATTAGAAGAATCTATTTAAAAATCCAATTAATTTAGTAGTTATATATTGTAATATAATAGATTAATTAATATTACCTAGGTATATTTATTGAATTTAGTTTAAATGCCATTTTTTTATGTCATAGTCAGCCATGTATTCATGAACGGTCAGAAAATCAAAATCAACAATTATGCTCAGTCTGTAAAGCAGTAGTTTTCGGACCTGAAAATACTAATGAAGACAACCGGTAAATTGAAATTCAGTTGTTTTAAAAACTAATTAATGTTTATAATTACATTTAAATTGATAATTTGTGTAAATGTAACTTATTAGATTAGAACACAATGAAGACATTGTTATTTTGAAATTAAATATTTCATAAGCCATTACATTACACAACTTGACATTCAAATTTTTTTTAAATAATAAAAATAA